>SJYC01033786.1:0-105832 GCA_006408675.1 Madoqua kirkii | reverse complement strand
CTAATACTAGGAGGGATTAGGGGCAGGAGGAGAAGGGGACGACAGAGGATGAGATGGCTGGATGGTATCACTGACTCGATGGACATGAGTTTGAGTGAACTCCGGGAGTTGGTGACGGACAGGGAGGCTTGGCGTGCTGCAGTTCATGGGGCCGCAAACATGACTAAGCGACTGAACTGAGCTGAATTGAGTGGTAAAGAAACCTTTTGCCGATGCAGGACTTAGCACACATAGTCATTGTAGTGAATTATCAGATGGAAGTTGAGGAGGCTGTCATGGGAGCACCCAAACTTAGCTGGCAGGTACCCTATTTATGGCTGAAGTGGGGACAGTCTTGGGGAAGATCATAACACTGCGGAGTGTAACAGTGCTGCTGCTGCTGCTGCTAAATCACTTCAGTCGTGTCTGACTCTGTGTGACCCCATAGACGGCAGCCCACAAGGCTCCGCCCCTGGGATTCTCCAGGCAGAAACATGGGAGTGGGTTGCCATTTCCTTCTCCAATGCATGAAAGTAAAAAGTGAAAGTCAAGTTGCTCATTATGTCCAACCCTCAGAGACCCCATGGACTGCAGCCCACCAGGCTCTTCCATCCATAGGATTTTCCAGGCAAGAGTACTGGAGTGGGGTGCCATTGCCTTTTCAGAGTGTAACACTAACTTCAGATTAATAGTGTCAGAATTGAGTTGAATGATCAGAGAATGGGTGCTGGAAAAGACACCACACATTCAGTGTCAGAAAAAAATGATCACGCTTTCAAAATCACCAATGTGTTTATCTTTGATTCAACCACAAACCCTACTTTCTAGGGACTATCTTACTGATAATACTTGCCAGCAGCAAAAGGATGTAAATACAACCTTATATGTTTTGGCATTGTTTGAAATAGCAAAAGAATGGAAGCTGCAAATTGCCACCTATATAGGAACTGTTTAAATTAGTGAACATGCATACAATGGAATTCTAAGTATTTAAAAAGAAAAGAATTAAAGATCTTTCCATATTGACACGGAAAGATCTCCAAGACTTCTTGCTAATTGGAAAAAAGCAGAGGGCAGGACAGTGTTGATGGTGCACTATATCCTATGTTAAATGAAAAGGGATACAGAAGATAGACTTGGATGGATTAAGGGTAAGTTGCTTATTCACTCAGTTGTGTCCGACTCTTTGTGACCCCATAGACTGTATCCCACCAGGCTTCCCTGTCCAGGGGATTCTCCAGGCAAGAATACTGGAGTGGGTTGCCATTCCCTTCTCCAGGGGATCTTTCTGACCCAGGGACTGAACCCGGGACTCCTGCACTGCAGGCAGATTCTTTACTGTCTGAGCCCCCAGGGAAGCCCATGGACTAGCCCACCACTTTTAAATCTCTGAAAGGATAAGCAAGGAGCCAACACCAATGGTGCCCCACTTGAGTGGGAAGACAGAACTGGGCCCCTGAGGCATGAGGACAGGAGAAAGGGATTTCCCTTCGATGGCTGCACCAGGTGAACATAATTCCGATTCCGCTCATAGCAGGCCTGACCTGGATCCTATTTCACCCTCTCCCTGTGGGGCTCCCTGGTTCACTCAGTGCTCAGATCTGAGAGTCAGCTGGTACGAGACTCCAAGGCCCCAGTTTAGGGCTCTTTCAGAGACACCACGTGACTCTGTGCCTGTCTAGGGGAGGGCATGGGCCATGTCTTTGAATCACAGAGCAGTGGCATATGCTCACTAGTTCTTATTAATAAAAGTTTTCTGAATGAATGTTTTGTTACACTTCCTGTGTTGTTCTCGTTGCAATTTAGTCACTAACTCATGTCCAACTTTTTGCAGCCCCATGGACTGTAGCCCACTAGGCTCCTCTGTCCATGGGATTCTCCAGGCAGGAATACTGGAGTGGGTTGCCATGTCCTTCTCCAGGGGATCTTCCCAACCTAAGGATGGAACCCCAGTCTCCTGCATTGGCAGGTGGATTCTTTACCAGGAAAGCCACCAGAGAAGCTCTGTGCTGCTGCTGCTGCTGCTGCGTCGCTTCAGTCGTGGGCCCCACCCAAAGCTCTGGCTGAGCTGATAGTTAATTAATCATGGCCTGAGAGTGACAACAATTTACATCATCCAACCTTGAGTCGCAGTTTCTCAGGGGCCATCAATGGTGAGACTTTGGATATCTTGGCAGAGGAAACAGGTCTGGTGAGGGGGGCCCTTGACCCTCTCTTTTTACGTTTCAATTGAAATGCCATAAATAGCTTCCATGTTGTAACTTCTTCCAGAATCGGACTACATACAGAATAAGAAAAGAAAGAAAATGATTAAATAAAGAGAGCAAACGTTTAGGACACATAACAAAGCACTCAGGAGAAGAGGAATGATTTATTTGCACTTAGATTATCTAACAAAACCCAGTGTCCGTGGGGCATACCCTGTGAATGGAGTAGGCTGGAGTGGTGATACGGCGGACTGCATTGTGTACACCCTCCTTCTGGGCCAAATTTATGAAGTAAAACTCCAAAATCATTGCAAGGTAGATGGCAGATATGCCTTTATTCCAAACCTGTAGTATGAGGCTGTTATCCTCATCCTATAACTGACTACCACCCTGCCAGGCAGACATGGCACTCACACCAGCTGGAAATGAGAACTCAGAACCCTCTAGAACATAACCGTTCATCATCCACAAAGTGGGACAAACACAGGCTGTGTCTATACAGGCTGGGAGCATCCTAAGAGAGCTAAGCTATGTAAGATGATTAAAAACCCTGGGAAAGAAGATTGAGTAAGGCCATGGATGATGGATGGATGCTTGGTAAATCAAAGAGATCTGGGGCTTCTCAGGAGAGAGCCTGTTGGAGAGCCTTTGGTCACAAATTAGTGGCATGTTAGGCTCCTTAGACTCAGCTGGGCTGGCTGCTGCATAAGGAGCAAGGTTATCAAAACTGCCAGAGGGAGAATGGGTAAGTGAGATGAATGGAGATCAAATCCCATTATAACCAAGTCCATTACAAAGAAAATTTCACCTTAACAAAAATATATCCAAGCCCCAGGCATCGGCCCAAATAATCACATATTGTTCAAACAACCCATTGGGAAGCATGCTGTTCTTTAGGCCTTTGAGGCAATAGTCTCCAGTTAACAACACCCTGGCACATCCCCACTTAGCAAGTGATGAATTATTTGTGGTACATGACAATACCTGAATCCCTCTCCAACCATCTGACTGTGGGAGGTGACTTTTGAGATGCTCAATTGGAAGTTGATGTTTTGAAAAATTGCAAGAGATTGGTCTTTAGAATCTTTATCTCATCTCTTAGTTTCCCATCAAACCAGCCACATGGGTCTAGGGAGATTATTTTCAATGGTAGATGATCACCTCTAAATATGCAGAACAAAGATATTTGATAAAACTCAACACCCATGCACGGATTACGATCATAGTAAAATAAGGCTAGTAACTTCCTCAATCTAATAAATAATATCTGTTAAGCATCCATACTAAATATTTTAACACTGAAACTGTTCAAATCATTCCCTTAAACATCTGGAACCAGATTAAAAGCTCACCATATCAGAGACTGACAAAAGCTGAAAGGCCTGGAAAATACTGTGTATACATGAAGTGAAAAAATAAGAACTCTCCTATGGTGTTGATAGAAATATAAATGAGCATGACCCCTTTAAGAGCATTTTGAAGTTGAAAATACACAAATAAATGTTCTTTAATTCTACAGCTCTATGGGCTCAAAGAGACATGTATAAGCATGTATTTTGTTGCTTTGTTTTTAACAGAAAAAGGATAGAAGCAACACATATGTTCCCCCAAAGATATATAGTGATATAGTCTTAGAATGGAAAGGCAGTAGTAGTTAACATGAGTCAACTAGAGCTACATGCATCAACAAAGATCCACAGCAAGAAAAAGAAAGCAAGTTTCAAAAAATACATGCATGATACCTTTATATAAAGTTTTAGAGGCATGCAAGGGCTAGCGTTCAGCATCGGAGCTCCAAGGGCAGTTAAGTTCAGCCTCTCCAAGCAGACAGGAACCCCACAAACATTTGCCCTTGAAACTGAGTGATTCGGGATCACTGCAGCCTGGAACTGGGGATGAAGCAGGTTCACATTCTGTGTCTTGGATATCACCATCTTCATCGGCTCCAACTGCTATAATAAATACCACTGACTGGATGGCTTACACATTTATTCCTTGTAGTTCTGGAGGCTGGCTGAGGGCCACTATGGTTGGGTTTTTGATGCTGTCATCTCTTCCTGGTTAACAGATGGTCATCTTCTCATTTTATACTCAAAGGATGGAGAGAGAAGGCCAGCCAGATCTATTCTAGGAAGGACATTAATCCCATCAAGGGGGCTTTATTCTCAGGACTTAATCACCTCCCCAAAGCCCCACCTCCAAATACCATCAACATTAGAATTCGAGAACAGCATTCAGTCCATAATAATCAGTATCCACTCTTGACTCCTTGGAAATGACCAGAAATCTACTGCTGCTGCTGCTGCTGGTGCTAAGTCGCTTCAGTCGTGTCCAACTCTGTGCAACCCCACAGACGGCAGCCCACTAGGCTCCCCCATCCCTGGGATTCTCCAGGCAAGAACACTGGAGTGGGTTGCCATTGCCTTCTCCAGTGAATGAAAGTGAAAAGTGAAAGTGAAGTCGCTCAGTCGTGTCTGACTCAGTGACCCCATGGACTGCAGCCCATCAGGCTCCTCTGTCCATGGGAGTTTCCAGGCAAGAGCACTGGAGTGGGATGCCATTGCCTTCTCCGAGAAATCTACTACTGGACCAGAAAAATGGCAGTATAAAGGGAAACACAAGGACATCCTCTTTTCTTCTCTTACTTGTACCTTCTGGTCTCTGACCTCCTTGTATCATCTGTCATACATGTATCTTTTAGACATCCAGAAATAGTCTCCCCGAATAGTCACCCTTTCCCTATGACCTCTCAGGATCAACAAAAACACTAGAGAGCAAGAAAAATGAGTAAAGTCCTTGGTGAGTGAGTCACAGTATCACACAGCCCTCAGCAGGAACTTGGAGCTTTAAAGAAATTAACTGTAAGATGATCCAATTCAATCTGCTTCTTCTCTGAGGTCCAGAGGGGTGACATGGCTTGCCCAAGGCCTCACAACTGGGTAATAAAAGAGCAAGACCCCAATTCAGGTTTCTTGTCGTCAAGAATGGAGTTGTTCTAATGCACTACAGAAGTCTACAATGTATGTTCAATACATAAAACCTACAAAACATCAGCTTGAGTCCTCTCAGCCCTGTTGCAGTTCCAAAAATATGACATCATGGTTTATGCCCCTTTCGTGCTCATGGAGGATCATTTTCAGAAGGCCCTCCTCTGGGAGGTCAAAGTCATGCTTACCATCACGGGCTGGCATGGCACCCAAGCACGTACACTTGTGCGTGCAGAATGATGGCCTCCACATTTAAACAATGACTCATCATTTTGAACGTCACTGGGCTTGGAACAACTTGAAAGGGAAGGAAGGGAGGATAGTGATGTTGACATCTCAGTGAAGCGTTTTGATGAAGACATGATCCTGCTAATGAAAGGCAAAAATGTATGTTTCCATTCCCACCCTCATTGGCTTGATACCCACTTATCTGTAAGACTCTAGTGGCCAGGAATTGTTTTAACAAGGGAAGGACTGAGCTATAAATGTAGGAAGATATCTACAAACATCCCAAACTTGATTGCTTTCTGGGTGATTCTGACTTGTAAGATCAGTGAGGAAATGCAAATCGGAGATTAAAAAGAAGTTAAGAGTCCACATTAATGGATAAAAACTTCTCATTGATTACTTTGCAAAGGTGGGAGAAATCTCTAAGCCTCCAAAATTTACAATCCAATGCAGATTCAGAATCAAGACTTGAGATAAATTTAAGATATCTATAGAGAATTATACGAGTAAATAGTACTTTAAAAGAACACCAAGTTCTTCTGGCCTTGGAGAAAAACAGACAAACAAAAAAAGATGATACAAGTGAGGACTTCTCAAGAAATGCAAGGTTTGTGCCATGAGCTTTGGAAGGAAGGAAAGGCCTGGCGGTGAGAGGGCAAGGCAGCAGGAGTCCAAGGTGCAGAATGGCTTCTGCATACAGTCAGGGCAGTAGACGTGGCGACAGTGGTCCATATACGCCAACAAGATAAGGTGAATCATTCACTCGTTTCTCTAAGGACCGTGATCTCGGTAAAGAGGTAAGGCAGCGACTCTCTAGTTTAGAGGAGGAAACAGGCTTAGCAGACTAAGCGGCATGCCCTAGGGCTCACAGCCAGCAAGTGCAAGTCTTGAACCAAGGGCTTTGTGCACTCTCCTTTAATGATCCTAATAGCCAGAAATAGAAGGCCAGCTTTTAAGAGCTGGTGCAGGTACAGGGTGATGGAATGTGCTATATCCTTGCAAAGAACTCAACAGTTATGAATGAGGCCTGTCTAATTTGTTGGTCAATAGTCATGGAAAATGGATTCATGAAATCAAGGTCACAGAGTCAGTGTCTCAGGAAGCAAGGCTGAGAACACACAGCTGCGAGCCACGGTTCTCTTGGCTTACTCAGGTACAGCCATTTGCAAAAGTTTGCAGTGAGAAGACTAATGAATGGAAACTTTAATATTAGAGAATGGATCTCTCAGCACACACACCCCACAGATGGAAAGACACCACAAACAGCTACTTATCAACCGATTGCCCCAAGATCTTTTTACACACCAAGATCAGCACATTGTCACTGTTAACTTGACCTTAGAATGGACACTTAGTCTTTTCCCTGACAACCTGACTTCAGGAGCTTCCACTGAAACCCAGCCACATCTCTGCACAGAATATTCTACTCCTAAATAGTGTTGGGTTCAAATTTTCTTAACTTTTATCCTTAATTAAAAAGGCCAGAGGAAGAGTTGGTGAGTATGTTGGGTCTAATTAGGTCTGATTGCATTATGAAATGGAATCAGCGTATTCAACTCTTTACATTTTGAAATTCCAAAGTCATCCTGTTCTCTCCATCAGCCACAGAGAACAGCCCTTTGCATATAGAGTATACAAACTGTCCTCACCAGCTGGTCAACCACAAAAGAAACAGGTCCTGGGCACTGCAGAAGAAGCTATGCCTTTTGCCTTAACCTTCTACCTCTGCAGCCCTATCACGCTCCCTTCTTGCACACACGAAAGGGTCCTGGCTTCCTTCTCTTCCCTGTTGGCATTTCCTCCCTTATCAGTCGTTTCCAACCTTTGATTCTCATTGAAATCACTGGGGAACTTTAAAAAGTTGGGTGCCATGTCCAGAGATATTGATTTAGTTGATTTGGAGAATGGCCTGGTGTCAAAATTTTTTTCAAGCTTCCTAGGTTATTCTTGGATAAGAGCATGGCAATCCATGCCAGTATTCTTACCTGGAGAATCCCCTGGACAGAGGAGCCTGGCGGGCGACAGTCCATGGGTTACAGAGTCAGACACAACTGAAGTGACTTAGCAGGTGATTTGAATGGACAGTTGAGGTTGAGAATAACTATAACTAAGTGATCTCATCCAGAGCCTAGGGCTTAAATCTCATCTGTAGGTACGACTTGGAAATTTAATCTCTTATCTTGAGCTCTCACCCAAGCTCCAGAATCACTCATTCAAACTTCTTACTTGACACATCCACTTGGATATCTAAAAGGTACTGCAACTTCTGCACAAGTTGAGAGGACTCTTGATTTCTGCCCCCCTTCCAACATGCTTCTCTTCCAATTGTAGTGCGTGCACGCATGCTCAGTTGCTTCACTCGTATCCAACTCTTTGCAACCCTATGGACTGTAGCCCCCCAGGCTCCTCTGTTCATGAGATTCTCCAAATAAGAATACTGGAGTGGATTGCCATACCCTCCTCCAAGGGATCTTCCAGACCCAGAAACTGACCAAGTCTCCTGCATCCCCTGCATTGGCAACTGGGTTCTTTGAGCCCACTGGGAAGCCCTCCAATCGTAGTACTCAAATTAAAAGCCTGGAATCTGTCCTTATTTTCTTCCCTTTCCTCATAGCAAATTCATTCATCAAATTCATCATTTGGTTTGTTCTTACAACCAGAGTACATTGCATATGCATTATGCTATGTAGGCAGCTCCAAGAGGGTCCCCAATGAGGCCCACTTCTTGGTATTCATACCGTTATGCAGTCCCCTCCTACACTGTACAAATAGCATGTGACAGAGGTGATGATATGTGACTTCAGAGATTAGGATCTATTAAGTCTATGACTTCCATCTTGTTCTCCCCAACAGCACTCCAACTCTGAGGGAAGCTGCAAGCTACCGTGTTGTGAATAACCTTTGGCGACAGAAACCTCTGGCCAACAGGCAGCAAGGAACTGAGCCTTCCAGAAACCACATGAGTGAGCCTGAACACAGGTTTCCCAGCCCAGTCAAGACTTAAGATGACTGCAGCCCCAGACAACAGTTTGACTACTGTCTCTGAACCAGAACCACACAGATAAGTGGCATTAGATTCCTAATGCTCAGAAACTGTGATAAAAGTATTGATTGTTTTAAGTTGCTAAATTTTGGAGTAATTAGTTACTCAACAACAGATCTTATACTTATGTACATTTTTGCATCTCCTGGCTACCATGCTACTCCAAGCTACCTACATTTCTTATCTGGATAATGAAAAGGTATCCCTTTTCCTCTCTGTCCTCCAACAGCCTGTCATTCTCATTTATATTCTTTAAATAAACTTAGTTCAGATTCCTTTCCTGTTTAACACCCTTCGGTGATTTTTTTTGACTTACAATGAAACCCAGTTCCCTACAATACTCCTTCATGATCTGATTTCAGCCTTTATCTCCAGCTTATTCTCATGCCTCTCTTCCTATTTCTTACTATGTTTCAGCCATATTGGCCCTTCATTTTACACAAAGAACTTTGTGTTTCTTTTATGGTTAGATGGTCTTGAGGGAAAGAGGGACATTTTTAATATCAAGAGAACAAGATTCTAGTAACATTGCTCAAAACAAAAATGACTTTTGCTACATCTCTGACAAGTGTTCATCAAGCTTAGAAGTCAAGTAGTGTAACGTGTAAAAATAGGTGCTTTTGCTTCTGGCAATATGTTGGGATACATACAAGGAGAGAATATCTTCCCAGTACGAACAACTAAAAATTCTGTATAAAACATATTTTAAAGCGTGGCTGAGCTAGTAAGAGAATAAGGGATATAATCAGAAAAAAATCAAGATAAGGAAGTATAATTTAATGGGGATAACTAAAGTACAGAGTCATGTTCCTTCTGAGAATCCGTGGATTTCCTGGTAGTCTCAGTCAGTTCAGTTGCTCGGTTGCTCAGTCGTGTCCGACTCTTTGCGAATTCATGTATTGCAGCACGCCAGGACTCCCTGTCTATCACCATCTCCTGGAGTTCACCCAAACTCACATCCATCGAGTCAGTGATGCCATCCAGCCATCTCATCCCCTGTTGTCCCCTTTTCCTCCTGCCTCTAATCCCTCCCAGCTCTTTTCCAATGAGTCAACTCTTCACATGAGGTGGCCAAAGTACTGGAGTTTCAGCTTTAGCATCAGTCCTTCCAATGAACACCAGGACCAATCTCCTTCAGAATGGACTGGTTGGATCTTCTTGCAGTCCAAGGGACTCTGAAGAGTCTTCTCCAACACCACAGTTCAAAAGCATCAATTCTTTGGTGCTCAGCCTTCTTCACAGTCTAACTTTCACATCCATACATGACCACTGGAAAAACCACAGCCTTGAGCAGATGGACCTTTGTTGGCAAAGTAATGTCTCTGCTTTTCAATATGCTATCTAGGTTGGTCATAACTTTCCTTCCAAGGAGTAAGCATCTTTTAATTTCATGGCTACAGTCACCATCTACAGTGATTTTGGAGCCCCCCAAAATAAAGTCTGACACTGTTTCCACTGTTTCCCCATCTATTTCCCATGAAGTGATGGAACCAGATGCCATGATCTTCCTTTTCTGAATGTTGAGCTTTAACCCAACTTTTTCACTCTTCTCTCTCACTTTCATCAAGAGGCTTTTGAGTTCCTCTTCACTTTCTGCCATAAGGGTGGTGTCATCTGCACATCTGAGGTTATTGATATTTCTCCTGGCAATCTTGATTCCAGCCTATACTTCTTCCAGCCTAGCATTTCTCACAATGTACTCTGCATATAAGTTAAATAAGCAGGGTGACAATATACAGCCTTGATGTACCCCCTTTTCCTACTTGGAACCAGTCTGTTGTTCCATGTCCAGTTCTAACTGTTGCTTCCTGTCCTGCATACAGGTTTCTCAAGAGGCAGGCTAGGGCTATACATATAAGAGACCAGAGGAAAAATCCAAAGTCCCAAGAAAAATGGGACTTTTATTAACTGGGAATCCTACAGGTGATATCTCTCAGTGGTCCCATCAAAGGAGATTTATTTGGTTCAGCCTTCACCCTTGGAGTAGGAATGTGCCAGGGAGAAAAAAAGTTTCCCCTAATATTTCCTGTCACAAACTAATACTTATGATGATATAGAGCTGTAATTCATACCACCTGTGGGACCAGAAGGAATAAATGAAGAATACCAAACTTATTTTAAATTTGTCTTAGACTGACTGGACAGTGTGCCAGCAATACCTGGTAGAAGAAATACAAATTCTCTCACTTAAAAAAAAAATCTCTCTGAAAATTCAACTCAGGCCTTTTGTTATTTTCAGAAATGAACAGCAAAATCACTGAACACATGGGAGTACAAGTCCGTATCAGTAAGAGTCAACAGAAGCAATACCCTGCAGAACCAGACCCATACAATCTGCAGGTCCTGAACTATCAGAAAAAAACTGTTAACAAGTAGGTTTAGCATGGTTAAAAAAAATAAGGGAATTTATAGTAATGCAACGGAGAAGGCAACGGCACCCCACTCCAGTACTCTTGCCTGGAAAATCTCATGGACGGAGGAGCCTGGTAGGGTGGTCTGGTAGGGTGCAGTCCAGGGGGTCGCTAAGAGTCAGACATGACTGAGTGACTTCACTTTCACTTTTCACTTTCATGCATTGGAGAAAGAAATGGCAACGCATTCCAGTGTTCTTGCCTGGAGAATTCCAGGGATGGGGGAGCCTGGTGGGCTGCCATCTATGGCATCGCACAGAGTCAGACAGAATTGAAGCGACGCAGCAGCAGCAGCAGCAGCAGCAGCAGCAGCAGCAGCAGCAGCAGCATAGTAATGCAAAGGAGCAAAAGATTAGCAAAGCTGAACAAACCTATTTAAAAAAAAAAACTCAAATATAATGTCATGAAATGAGTATTATGACATATGAAATTTAAAACTCATTGGAAGACTTAAACAGCAGAGTAGCCACAGGAAAAATACACCTATTAAATTGGAAAAATATAGCTAAAGAATTATCTAGAATGTATCAATCAAAAAAGGTGAAAAACATAAATAAGAGGTTAAGATACATGAATGAGAGAAGGAAAAGATGCAACTTAGGTCTAATTGGGGTCCAGAAGATGCAAATTGGTGCTTTTGAACTGTGGTGTTGGAGAAGGCTCTTGAGAGTCCCTTGGACTGGAAGGAGATCCAATCAGTTCATCCTAAAGGACATCAACCCTGAATATTCATTGGAAGAACTGATGCTGAAGCTGAAGCTCCAATACTTTGGTCACCTGATACAAAGAACTGACTCATTGGAAAAGATCAAGATGCTGGGAAAGATTGAAGGCAGGAGGCTAAGGGGATGACAGATGATGAGATGGTTGAACGGCATCACCAATTTGATGGACATGAGTTTGAGCAAGCTCTGGGAGTTGGTGATGGACAAGTAAGCCTGGTGCACTGCAGCCCACAGGGTCGCAAAGAATCGGACATGACTGAGTGTCTGAACTGAACTGAGATGTAAATGGGGAGGAAAAGAAAGAAGAAATATTTGAAAAGAAGACAATTTAGAATTTTCCAGAGTTGATACGACTTGTCAATTTGAAGGAACCTAACCTATTCCAAGCAGGACATATCGTAATGAAGCTATAGAAAACCAAAGTCAAAAAGAAGATCTTAAAAGCAGCTTTTTGACTTTGGTTTTCTATAGCTGGGGGGCGTGGTAGAGTAGGGAAACACTGTTCAAGAAATAAGAATTAGACTGACAGCTGACCTCAACAGCAGCAATGAAAGCCCGAAATCAGGAGAATAACATCTTTAAAAAGGCGAGAGGAAATCACTGACATCTCAGAACTGTATTAAATATATGTGTTGAAACTATTCTTCAAGAACAAGAGAAAATATGGCATTTCCAGACATACAAAATCAGAGTTCATTCCTCACTAAAGGAATGTCTGAACTAAAGGATGCACATTAGGAAGAAGGAAAATGATATCAGGAGAAAAGGACAAAAATAAAGAAGGACTAGTGAGCAACAAGAAAAAGTAAACCTAGAGGCAAATAAAAATAAATATGACTGCATGAAACATAAATGTGAGAGTAAGATAAATTCAAGCTGAGAACAAGGGGAAAAAAAAAACCTTCCACTCACCGAGTTTAGTTTCTAACAGGGAGAAACTGAAAGCCAGTAATTAGCAAAGGTTAAAGAAACAAAAAAAGCAGACCATCCAAACAGTGACCAGTGCCACACCAAAAATGTAAATATGACGTGAGGGCTGAAGACTTGGAGTCCCTTCAGAATGAGTGAAGAGGAAAGGGGACTTTTCAGAACCAAGTTTACTTTATTTATTGTTTTTTTGCCTGTGCTGGGTCTTCAGGGCCGCTCTCCAGCCGCCGCGCACAGGCTTGTTTCAGTGGCTCCTCTGGTTGCCGAGCACGGGCTCTAGACTGGGAGGGCTTTAGGAGCTGGGATGCACACGGGCCCCGGGCTCCCCGGCATGTGGGAGTTTCCCAGGCCAGGGATCGAACCTGTGTCTCCTGCACTGGCAGGCAGATTCTGTACCACGGAGCCACCAGGGAAGTCCAGGAAAGGTGACTTTAAGCTGAGATGTGAATGACAGGAAGGAGCCAGCAACAGAAAGTCACAGAAAAAGGGAGGCAGAGGGAAGAATTACTGCAAAAGTCCCCTATCTGACTCAATTTCTGAGTCTCAATTTCCTCACCTACAAAATGGGGATGATATTTCCCTCATATTTGTCATGAGGCTTGAATGAGCCTTTATACATAAAGTACTTTAAAATATTTAAATTATCATATATGTGGTTTTATTGAGGCAGTCTAGTTTCTTGTAAAGAATACAGATTTTTAGGCAAGCCAGACCAAGACCTGATCATTTCTGTACGAACACGCTGAGATCCAGTGTTCTTATTTGTTAAATGGAAAGGATGTGGTTGCCATAAGGATTAAAGAGTATTCACACAGAGACTAGTACGCTGCTGGCACAGGGAAAATTCCATAACTACTAGTTTCCTTCCTTTTTCTCTGCTAAAATGTTACCTTTTTTGTAAAGGTTCCAATGTCCTCCTCATCCTCCACAATCCAATTCCAGTCAGAAATTCTCTCTCTTCTCTGCTTTCCCACTATTCATTACCTGTAATTATCTCTCAATAACCAATTCTTCTGTTTTTCCATTTCTCCCCAGGGGTCTGTAAAAATCATCCCAAAGACTTTATTCTATCCATCTTTTTATCCCCTACAGTACCTGGCTTAGGATCCTGCATATCATAGGTATTTAGTAAGATGCTTACATGGATGGAAGAGGAACATCTCCACCACCAGAGGTAAATTTTCATACAAAAGACTCAAGGAATACATCTCTAGTATCCATATACTGATATTGTCTCCTTCCACCTTGACCTTGGGCTTAGCCATACAACTCACTTTGATCAATGGGACAAACGTCCTACAGGCAGAGGCTTAGCTCCTTGGCCTTGGGCTTCTCCTCTTGGATCACTGTCATCAACGTGAAAGGAAGCTCAATTTTGCCTCCTTGAGGATGAAAGACTATATGGTCTGTAGGACCCACCTGGGCCAGAGCCCTGCCAATCCACAATAGGACTGCAGTCACATCAGCCCAGGCAAAACCAGCAGAAGAACCACCGAACCAACCCACCAAATGGTAAGAAATAATAAATCATTGCATTAAACTATTATGTTTTGGGGGTGGTTTGTAATACAGAAATGGATACAGAAACACTTCCCCTCCTGGCAGTGTGCCTCCCAGACAGACGGTGATCTCATTAGTCTAAACACTCCGCTTCCATCCACGTGCTGAGTCAGTTCTCTCTGACTTTTCTGACATCTCTATCACTTGGTAGCTTGTATGACATTCGGGTTCATAACACCCAGGGCTTTCTCTCAGAAACTGTTGTGAACTCACATCTTCCAAATCCTGCACATGAAATCTGATACGTCTGAACCTATGTGTGGTTTCCTACTAAAATGATCTTGATAGTTCTGGCCTGTTGGGGGCTATCTAAATCTGAATTCTACATAGCAATGGGCCTCTACTTCATTAACTTCAGTGGCCAAGTCTCAGTCTTTATCTTATTGATATATCAGCAGCATCCAACCTGGCTGATCACTCTCTCTCCTTCTGGGGAGGCTTTCTTTCTTTCTTTATTATTATCATCATTTTTTTGGCGAGATCTTAGTTCCCTGTCCAGGACTGAACCAGTGCCTCTTGCAGTGGAAATGCGGCATCCTAAGCACTGCACTGCTAGGGAAGTCCCTGAGGGTGCTTGCTTTTTTCCCTTGGCCTCATGGGAATCCCTCTCTCTAGCTTCTCATTCTATCCCTTTGAATGCTCCTCTGTCATTGCTGGGTCCTTGGATTCTTCCCTTTTTTATATACCCTCCCTCCCATCTAAAGCCATCTATAGGCTGAACCATTCCCAACGTTATTTCTCCAGTCCTAGCTTCTCCGTGACTTTCAGACTCCTATATCCACTGCTTACTGAATATCTCTACAGAATGGGTTTCTGACATTTAATTTAATCAATCAAAAATAGAACTCTTAGCTTCTCACCCCCACCTCTTCCCAGACTTCTTCTCCCCATGTTTATAAATCGTGACTGTATTCTCAATGTTCCTCACTGTTCAGTCTAAAATTTTTAGAATCACTGACTCTCCTCCCACAGCCCATATCTGATTTACCAGCAGATCCTTACAACCCAACCTTCAAAGTATCTACAGAATTCTACCGTTTTCACTACCTCCAACAGCCACATCCTAGTCTAAAGCACCACTGTCTCTAATCTTGACTATTAGAATAGCCTGTTAATTGGTCTGCAGGTTTCCACTCTTGATCCCCCAGAGTAGCCTGTTCTGCAGATGGCAATCAGAGTAATTGCATAAGACAAAGGCCAGTCACCCCTCTCATCTGCTCAGAAACTTCCAGTGCCTTCTGATGTTACCAGAGTAAAATCCAAAGCCATGGCCAGATGCTCTGGAAGATCTGGCCTCAGCTACCTCCCTGACCTCATCACCTGCAGTTCTCACCTCCACTCTCTCCACCACCACCACCACAACTGGCCTCCTGCTATCTCACGAATGCTCCAGCCCTTCAAGAGAGTCTTTGCATTGCTCTTCCCACTGCCCAAAAACACTGTTCTTCTGAATCTTAGTTGGTGTTCTCTTCTGTTCCAAGTTCACCTGATCAGGGAAGCTCCCTTCTTGGACCAAAGATCACCCCCATCACAAGCCGCCTGGCATCTCTGCTTACTCCACCTAACAGTTTGGTCCATTTCCTTCATTACTATGCAAGCTCCACAGAGCAGATGCTTCATTTTCTCCCTGCTGTATCTTCAGTGCTAGAACCAAACTGAGCCAGCCTAGGCGTTCAATATCTGTTGAAAAGTGATTTTCCTCTCTCTTTTAGCTTTAGATGATCCATAAGTCATATATTTGTCAAAGTTTATATTTATATATAGTCAGAAGGATACAATGAGAAAATAAGCTCTTTAGTAGTAGCTCAGCAAATAAAGCTTCTGCCTGCCAATGCAGGAGATGTGAGTTCAAACCCTGGGTCAGGAAGATCCTCTGGAAGCAGAAATGGCAACCCACTCCAGTATTCTTTTTTTTTTAATCTTTATTTTTTTTTAACACCAAAAATATTTTGTATTGGGGTGTAGCCGATTAACAATGTTGTAGTTTCAGGTGAACGGCAAAGGGACTCAGCCATACATACACATGTATCCATTCTCCCCCAAACCTCTTCCTATCCAGGCTGGCACATAACATAGAGCAGAGTCCCATGTGCTACACAATAGATCTTTGTTACCCATTTTAAATATAGCAGTGTGTACATGACCTTCCTAAAGTCCCTAACTCTCCCTGCCCCCCAGCAACCATAAATTTTCCAAGTCTGTGAGTCTCTTTCTGTTTTGTAAATAATTTAATTTGTAGCATTTCTTTTTAGCTTCCACATATAAGGGGTGACATATGATACTTCTTCTTCTCTGTCTGATTTACTTCACTCAGTATGACACTCTCTAGGTCCATCCACATTGCTCCAAATGGCATTTCATTCATTTTAGTGACTGAGTAATAGTCCATTGTATATATGTGCCACCTCTTTACGGACAGAGGAGCATGGTGGGCTGCAGTCCACGGGGTCGCAAAAGAGTTGGACACCAGTGAGCAACTGAGCAGCAGCGGCGGCGGCACAAACAGTGGCGGCCACAGTTCCAAAGATGAGCAAGTCTAAGCCTCCATTAGTCAGGTGTGGATGTGAGGCAGCTGAGCGCCGAAGAATCGATGTTTTTGAATTGTGGTGTTGGAGAAGACTCTTGGGAGCCCCTTGGACTGCAAGGAGACCCAACCAGTCCATCCTAAAGGAAATCAGCCTTGAATATTCATTGGAAGGACTGATGTTGAAGCTGAAACTCCAGTACTTTGGCCACCTGATGCACAGAACTGACTCACTGGAAAAGGCCCTGATGCTGGGAAAGATTGAAGGCGGGAAGAGAAGGAGATGACAGAGGATGAGATGGTTGGATGGTATCACTGACTCGATAGACATGAATTCGAGCAAGCTCCAGGAAGCTTGACATGCTGCAGTCCATGGGGTCGCAAAGAGTAGGACACGACTGAGTGACTGAACTGACTGAATGTCTAGCCAGAATCTGGACTGTTCACCATAGGCAACGGGATGCCATTAACGGTTTTTAAGATTTTTTAGGTGTAAAATAATAGAATTTGTCTGATAAGTAACTTTTATTGGGGATATTTTCTAAATCCTAGTTAGATCAATTTGGAAGCAACCTGACATTTTCCTTTTTTATTAACTGGATTTTAGAACATGTTGACAAGTCTGGTTCATTTTGAATGGTCCTGAGTAATTCTCTGGAGCAGGGCAGGGACCACTGGGACATTTGTGAACAGATACACGTGACTGTAAACAAATAGATTTACGCATCTGGGTCTTCTGACCAAATTTTACACTTATAACACATGTACTTCTTATGTAACACCTGTGCACACCTATATATAGCATACAAGGAATCATGTTGTCATATCACACATGGAGGTTCTTGCCAGAGCTTTCTTCCAAGCCAAGGAGCCTGGAAACAAAGCTGAGGGAACAGAGTGGAAGTTGTACCACGCACACCAGACTCCAGTGAGCTCACACGGGTAACAAATATACCACCCGACAGCTGCCTGCTTTGACGCCTCAGTGGCAGGGGAGCAGCCAAGACTACAGGAGGCTCTGCCAGGTGGACAGGCTCGTGGTGGAGATGGAGCAGGCAAGGCCATTTCCAGGGTTGGTTCATTACCTTCTTCAGAGTCGAGTGGAAAACAGCAGTGGCTGGAGCAGACCCTGAGGCGCTATCATCGGTGCCTCCCGCCCCCACGGCCAGCATTCCCCGGGCGGTCGCAGCTCCCAGGCTGGGAAGGGGCCTTGGGAGGGAAATGCAGAAGCGGCTTCTCTTTACTGCAGCCCACAGAGCAGGAGCTCAGCAGCCACCCCTCCTGGAGGGGTGGAGCTAAAACCCGAATCGGTTCCTTAGTGTAACCAGGAGTCTTCTTTATAATCTGCTGTTGTTTAGTCGCTAAGTCATGTCTGACTCTTTTGTGACCCCATGGACTACAGCCTGCCAGCCTCCTCTGTCCATGGAATTTTTCAGATAAGAATACTAGAATGGGTTGCCATTTCCTTCTCCAGGGGATCCTCCTGACCCAGGGACTGAACCCTCATCTCCTGCAATGGCAGGTGGACTCTTCACCGCTGAGTCACCTGTTAGTTCCCACAACGGAATTGCGCCTGTTCCTGCCTCTGGTTTTCTCACCTCTTTCCCAGAACAGCGCCAAATCCTTCATGCCTCGACATGTGCTCACTCTCGTTCTCTCTCGCATGCCCCTCCTCCCCTTCCCTTCCCTTTGGTCCTCTCCTGTCCTCTCCCTCTCCTCTCACTACTTGGCTTCTTTGGGTGATTCCCCCTCTGTGCTTAAACCTGAGCACAGACCTCTGGCCACACCAGCAATTTCTTCCTGTGCGACCTGTGGATGGTTATATACATGGTTTATCATAGAAACAGTTTATAGCAAGGCTAACTATTCTCCTGATGTGGAGGCTTTAGCAGCTGAGAAACCTTAATGACACAGCTGAAAGTGAGAGTCGCTCAGTCGTGTCTGCCTCTCTGCTGCCCTGTGGACTGTAGCCCACCAGGCTCCTCTGTCCATGGGATTCTCCAGGCCAGAAAACTGGAATGAGTAGCTGTTCCCTTCTCCAGGGAATCTCCCCAACACAGGGACTGAGCCCAGGTCTCTGGCATTGCAGGTGGATTCTTGACCATCTGAACCACCAGAATACTGGAGTGGGTAGCCTCTCCCTTCTTCGGGGCATCTTCCCAACCCAGGAATCGAACCGGGGTCTCCTGCATTGCAGGCAGATTCTTTACCAGCTAAGCTGCCAGGCAATGATACACCTACACACATGCTAAAGGAATTCAGAGAAGAAAGAGAGCCATTGTGGGATCTGTAATCTCTGAGGGCTCCTCAGAGCAGGTGGGCTTTGAGTGCTGAAGACAGACCGAGGGGCCCAAGGAAGCTGGTTCTGGGATGGAGCACACTTCCACTGCTGTGTGGTGTCTTGGAATTGGGGCCCCCTGAATCGTGTTCAGGCTGGGGGCTGCCGGGTGATTTGTGGGAACCTGCTCATCTCCCTGGAAAAGGCAATGGCAACCCACTCCAGTACTCTTGCCTGGAAAATCCCATGGACAGAGGAGCCTGGAGGGCTACAGTCCATGGGGTCGCTAAGAGTCAGACACAACTGAGCAACTTCACTTTCACTTTTCACTTTCATGCACTGGAGAAGGAAATGGCGACCCACTCCAGTGTGCCTGCCTGGAGAATCCCAGGGACAGGGGAGCCTGGTGGGCTGCCTATGGGGTCATACAGAGTCGGACACAACTGTGAGACTTAGCAGCAGCAGCCATGTCACTCCCAGTATTTGCCCCCTCCCATCAGAAAGGACACATGGCCAGAGAGGGAGACATCAACAGGTCTGGAGTAACACACAGTTCAGGGTTGCCATAGCAACCTCCTTCACACACAACCCCCTGCCTCCTCACCAAATGTTTATCCCGGCGACATGGAGTAAGCCCTTAGACCCTGGCTGGCCCCGGGGGACTCTGCTGCCCTTCCCTGCCCAGCTGGTCCAGCCACAGCCAGGGCCATGGAGGGGAGGGAGAGCACGAAGCTTTGGTTCCAGGAGAAGCTGGGGATCAGCCTGGGGATCAGCCTTCAGCTACCATTTCCCCAGCTCCCCTCACATCAACCACTGAGTGGTATGCGCTTGGGGGTGAGGAGCTGTGATCTCAGGAAGTTGAAAAGAAGAGGAAGCAATAAACCCCACTTTGAATATATATACATATTCAAACTGAGGCCTAGAGAGAGAAAGTAGGGGCAGAATAGGATCTAAAACCATATTTATCCATAGCTTATTTTTGTTTTTAGCTATTAAGTAATTTTTTTTTAAGTTAAAGACATCCTTTAATTAGAGGGAAATAGACACAACTAGCTCCCTGGATGTGAGCTCTGAAAGAGTTAACAACATAGCAAGACTGGTCATGATCTTCATAAGCAAAAAGTCAGCGTTCTGGGGGTCCATTTAGGTTCTTTTTCTATTTCAGGTAATTTTATTGCAGAGCCTACATGAATTAAAAAACTATTTTTTCTCTCTATCAGGATAGCTTTAAAATCAATGGTGAGGGAAAAGTACTGCTCTCCGTGGGTGAAATACATGTTCTACTTACTGACACACTTCACGGTAATTCTAACCTACTTCTAGTTACAACCTTGAGTCTAAACATAGCACTCCTGAGAACAATGACTCATCTGTGACATCACGGGTAAAGACAACAAAAGTCTGTTTCTTCAAGCATGGGACAACTTAGCTAGTTAACTCATGGTTCTTAGAAGAGGACATCTTCCCGATGGAAGGCAAGTCACTTAGGCAAGAGAAGAGGTTTGGTTTTTTGTTTATTTTTTTTTAGTTCATTGATGTAACATTTCTTCTGCTTCTCAATGAATGAAAAGTTTAACTATTAGCAGCTGTCATTTGAAAAGATCAGTCCTGCATAATGACACTCTACATTTCCGTTCATTCTTTCCTCTCTTTGGTGAAGCTCACAGTTTGAAATTCAGCTCAGATCTTTCATTAGCATTTTTTTCTGAGATTTTGGAGATTTTACAAGTGGTTAAGCAACTGACAAACTTTTTAAACTTTTAGGCAAGTAAGTGCTCAGAGAGCTTGCAATCTTTAGTCACTTCCATGCTGACAATGAAGTCAGCTCTATCATTATCATAAGATCACTGGAAGCCTGGAGAGTCACTGACTTATTTGCATACAATAAGCATACAAAAATATATAGCTAGCATTTTACAACATCAAAAGCACTTTCCAAACATTTACTCATCTTCTCATAAGCTTCTCAAAATCAGCTCCTGAGAGACTGAGAGGTCTATGTCTTGGCCATATTCCATCCCTGATCCTTATCAAAATAACTATAAATCATAAAGATTTAAAAGATTTGGTTGAATGGATGGATGATTTTCCTGAGCCATTCAGTGGAGATTCAAAGTCAAGAGGTTAAGAGGTGAAAAAATGAAAGTGAAATTTACTGAGTCGTGTCTGACTCTTTGTGAATCTTTGGAATTCTTCAGCAAGAACACTGGAGTGGGTAGCCATTCCCTTCTCCAGCAGATCTTCCTGATCCAGGAATGGAATGGAGGTCTCCTACACTGCAGGGGGATTCTTTACCAGCTGGGGGCTTCCCTGGTGACTCAGCTGGGAAAGAATCCACCTGCAATGCAGGAGACCCAGGTTTGATCCCTATGTTGGGAAGATCTTCTGGAGAAGGGAGACCAGGTACCCACTCCAGTGTTCTGGCCTAGAAAATTCCATGAACTGTATAGTCCATGGGGTTGCAAAGAGTTGGACATGACTGAGTGACTTTCACTTTCACTTTCCCAGCTGAGCTACTTGAGCTAGTATTACAGTCTAGACATAAGGACAAATCTTTGGCCACTATTAAGCTGTCCAGGCTCCAAGTAAACCACTACCTTGTCAGAAAAGAAAACAAAAGGAATGTTAGTACCAGCAGCTCTTTTAGGGGGTGGGGACAATAGGAAATGTTTGGTTTACAAAGAATTCAAATGTCCCAGTTGAAAAATCTTAGAGATATTTACCAGATACAGCCTGGAATCATGTGACGACAGAGCCAGAAACATGTTAGGCCCAGGCCCAGTACTATTCTTCACTCCTGGAACCTACGTTGCATTGTTGCTGTGAGCATTAAGTGAAAATACACAACAGTAAATTTCATGTGTCACTTTGGCTGGTCTGTGGTGCCTAGCTGTTTGGATGAACATCAGGTTAAATGTTCCTGTGAAGGTATTTTTCAGATGTGATTAATATTTAATTCAGTAGACTTTGAGTAAAGTAGATTACCCTCATGTGTGGGTGGGTCTCATCTAATCAGCTGAAGGCCTTGAGAGCAAAGACTAAGATTTTCTGAAGAAGAAGGGATTCTCCTCAAGACTGCAATGCACAAAATGTGTCTGATTCTCTAGTCTTCTGGAGAATTCAGACTCAGGACTGCAGCATGGACTCTTCCCTGAGTTTCCAGCCTACTGACCTGTCCTACAGATTTCAGACTTGCCAGTCCCTGTGATTACTAAGCTAGTTTCTTAATACCACTCTCTAGTTTTCCAGTAGTCATGTACAGATATGCAAGTTGGACCATAAAGAAGACTAAGTGCCAAAGAATTGATGCTTTCTAACTGTGGCACTGGAGAAGACTCCTGAGAGTCCCTCAGACAGCAAGGAGATCAAACCAGTCAATCCCAAAGGAAAGCAAACCTGAATATCCATTGGAAGGACTGATGCTGATGCTGAAGCTCCAATACTTTGGCCACCTGATGCAAAGTGCTAACTCACTAGAAAAGATCCTGAAAGATTGAAGGCGGGAGGAGAAGGGGATGACAGAGGATGAGATGACTGGATGGCATCACTCACTCAATGACATGAGTCTGAGTAAATCCTGGGAGTTGGTGATGGACAGGACGGCCTGGTGTGCTGCAATTCATTGGGTCGCAAAGAGTCAGACATGACTGAGTGACTGAACAGCAACTAGATAGAGACAGATATATAGACACATGGATAGTTAGATAAATGGGGTGTGTGTGTGTGTGTGTGTGTGTGTGTATGTGTACTATTGGTTCTATTTTTATGAAGATCCCTGGCTAATAAAGTCAAGTCTCCACACAGCCCCCCAAAGAAAGTACCCAAATTTTCATTCTCTTTCATTACCTTCCCTGAATCTAATTCCATTTTCCTATCAAATGTATGAATGCCTGCCTGCAGGATGCCAAATGGGGCAAAGATCCAGCAACGTCAATGACTCTAACAAGGCTGATAACAATATTAGGATCCAAATACCCATCTTCTGACTCATCATCTGTTTTTTCCTCCCCTTCCTGTTACCAACCCACCTTCCCATTCTGAATCCACCCAAACGCTATGTTCATTTAACTCCAGAAATCAGAGGTCCCCTCTGGCAAGAATGTAGCAGTCCCCGAGGCCACAGTTACCCTCTAACCGTGGATGTTGACTTGGGATTTCTCTTCACCCTGGCAGCAGAGAGCGTTTTGGTGAGAGCCCAGCCATCTCAGTTTGCAGCCATACCTGAAGCCCATCATGCAGTGAGCTGGGCCTCAGTCCAGTCTCACTGCTGTGACACCTGCCTCTCTGTGTCTCCCTGTGTCTCGAGCACTTTTTCCTTCACTTTTTTTCTTGTTGATGTTCCACTTGTCTGCAGTCAGTCAGCTTAGTCACATAGCCAGCATTGAAACAACTCATACAGTAAAACAACTTATACTGCATAATCATCAACTGTGAGGTCTGGGCATATGGGTGACTCAAGACCACCCTGATGTTCAAAAATTCACTAGAAGGATTCATAGAACTCACTCAAAGCCATTAGATCACAGTTATGGTTTCTTAAAGTGGAAGGATGCAGATTAAAGTCAGCCAAGGGACAAGGTGTACAGAGCAGAGTCGAGGAAAGTTCCACATGCAGTGCTTCCGTGGTGGCGTGAACAGTGTTAATTCCTCCCGGCAGTGATGTGTGACACACACAGAGAGCACTGCCAACCAGGGACGCCCGCCTGAGCCGTGGTCTGCAGAGTTTCCACCGGGGCTCCATGGCTCACTGCCATCACGGCTTGACCCTTCTAGAGCTAGACACCACATGGATCAAAGCCCCTACCATAGACCACAATGTACTGTGTGGCTTAAGGTCACATGTTAAAGAAAGACACTCTCATCAAGTGGGACATTCCAAAGGCCTTGAGATCACCTCCCAGGAGCTGAGAGCAAAGGCTAGGTCTTTCCTTGAGTAAGCTTACTTTATTTACTAGACACCTCCACACTCAAAACCCACGGTGTATCGGTGGGCGCCTCTCAGCTCTGGAGTGTTCTGCAGCCACTACCACATTCCTAGCTCTGGCCCGTCCTTTTGGGAAGGAAAGTTTCTGTCTCAGAAGACTAAGGGAGGGACTGGGGATGACTCCATACTCGCCGTGCCCACCAATGACACTTGCTGGGATGGCTGGTCAATGTGAGGTCCACCAGGGGGTGCTCTGGCTTGCCCCTTGCCCTTCTTCACTGGAACATTCTGCCAGGGATTAGCCCCAACCCTGGTGTTAGCTCAGTACCCTTCCTGCCCCAGTGAACTAACCACCTCATTCCTTTCTGCCTATTACACCTCTGACTCAACACACAATGGCATCTTCACTCATTTAACAATGCCTCTTCTTTCAACTGCTGAGCTTTCCACATCTGTTATGTCAGAAGTAATTCACCACATGTGTGAAATTTACAAATTACTGACATTAAGTGGTAAAACAGCTTAAGTTTTACAAATGAAGACCCCAGAACACTTGGGGGGAGGGGCTATGTGTAAGAGAGAATGCAGACTAAGAAGATAGCTGCAAGGAGGGGGATTACTGAGACAGTAAGGTGGGGAGGCCATGAGGGAGGTAGGTGGGTGACACACGGGTGGGAGTCCTGCTCAATGCACCACACACAGGGGCGAACAAGCAGGCACAGAGACCCCGAGCCTGATGCTGGACATCACTGGCAAGGTGTGTGGGCTCCTGCAGCCCCAGCTAAGCACGGCCCAGTGGCCTCACGTGACCTTCCACTCTGCCTTAGCAAAGGCACCCAGATAAGGTCATCTTCCTGGTTCCTTCCCTCTCTCTCTCAAGTAAGGAAAATAGGACCTGCCCCAAGTCCCACCCTCCAGGGAGGGAAGAGGAAACAAAACAGTGAACAGGCTTTGCTAATTGCAACTAAGGTGTTAAAATCAACAACGTCATCAAGCACCATTTTCCATTTAACAAGAGCCCCAATGCCTTCACTCACAAGACACCAGTGGTAGAAGAAACATCTTCACTTTCATAAGTGTCTTCCTTAGCCTAGCACAAACCTGCTGCAGAAGACAGGAGATGGAAGAGCTGACCAGCATGATACCTTTGTGGCATCTAACGTCCCTCCAGGAATCCCATAGACACAAAACACGCTCAAGAGATTCCGTGAGGAACCTGGGTTTGCCATGTTTCAAACGGAGCAGAATCTGCTCTAGAAGCCTGGAGAGGCCAGCTTACCCCTGCCTCACCCTGGCCGTGTCCCTCTGTGGCAAACTGGATCTGTCCCACAGAAGGCGGCTTGAGCACACCCAGCTCTTACGCCTCTCTGCTTGGCATCATCCTATGAAGTCTGGGGTAGGGTGAGATCTTGGCTTTTTCTTCTCTGAGTCCTGTAGTGCTTAGCAGGTCAGAATAGAATGGAATTGCCAGCTCTCTCCCTGGGCCACACTAGCCCTGGTTCTGATGCCCAAGCTATAGGGGAAGAGGGCCACCAGGTTCTCACTTCTTGATTAGATCAGGCCCATTTCCATGGGCTTCTAGAAAGGGGAGACCATGTGGGTGACCAAGGCCAGGTGCAGAGCCCCCAGAAATAAAATGCGAACCGTAACAATCTCTGAAGACAGGATCTTGAGGACGGAAATCTCATCTTCTCAAATACGGAAGGGGCCAGCTGACCAGAGACACTTGTCCCCAGGGGTGCCCTGACAGCTGAGTTCAACACTGTCTCCCCTCGTTACCATGAAGATAGCCACCACTAATAACCAGGGGGCAGGAGGACGTGGGTCTGGATTGGGATGTACTTTACACAGACGATTACCTTTCCAATGGTCCTATTAATCATCGTAACACAAACAAGCAGCTGACCGGAGCGCCATTCCTGATTCCAGTATCCCAGGGGCCATGGACTTGGCCCTCCTCTGCCCCACCGCCAGGGGCCAGCAACCAAGGCAAGACCCGGTCGCTGCTAAGACACGCTGGCCACATTTTCATCTCTACTCTGTCACCAATTCTCTGTGACTCTGCGCCTCCTAAACTCTTCTCCGCTCACTTCTCTCAAAATGGTAGTAAACCAACTCCCCAGAGATGTCCTCCGGGGAGGGAGGTGACACATGCCAAGAAGAGCCAGGCACACCTGCAGACGCGGCACGTGCTGTTTTATGTCTTACCTGAAAGCGGCAGTCTCTCCACCGTGTCTGCTGTGTTGGCTTTTCCGCCCATAATATTTGTGGTCGGATCATGTCTGTATTTAAAACCAAACACAATATTTAAGCCACCCGAAACAAGAAAACAAAGAGGGGAAAATTCCGTCACATACTTTTTGGGGTTGTTTTTAAGTCTATTCATCCAGATGGTGATCATTAGCGGGATCGCCTGTCTGCACCTGTTACTGTTTATGTACACACTCCACCTATAGCAATGTTAGCAATGTGCTCGGAACATTCTGGATGAGTCTAACGAGTGATGCTCTGTAATCAGACACAGCCTATAGCTCTGGGGCTCACCCTTTAGTTCTCTGGTAGAGATAAGAATAGAGCTCCTGGTGCTACAGGGACCTGCGAAATCAATGACAGGTTGGCCTGAGAACCTCGGGGACTCACATCCATGCTTTTCGATAAAGCTGCTGCACATTGAACGCATGTCCCTGCTTATAGCAGAAGCAGCTCCATCAGCCACTTGGTGTTTCCTAAAAATCCCCATGCTAGGGCCCCACTCCAGACGTACCAATTTGATTTCTTTGGAGTGGTGCCTGGAAAAACATCTATTTTAAACACCCAAGTGATTCTGGCACTGGTTTGAGCGTGGGGGTTCCTCTGGACTGAAAGAAGCGTGAGGCTTTGAGTGGAGACCTTGGTTCTGTTTCAGGCGTGGTGATAACTTCCACTCCTGCGTGTATAACTCTGGGCAAGTCATCATCCTCTGGGTATGTCTCTCAGATAAGGATGTTGGACTAGGATAAGTGAATTCCTGCTTGTGTTCCAGGATACTTATGGTTTCCTCAGAAGCTCTAGAAGTTTCTAAGTGGAAAGTAGCAGAAATAGAGTGGTTTGGGCTCTGGATTCCTTGCTCAAGAGTTAATCATGGGGCTGCTAAAAGTCTATTGACAGCGGTCTGACATCTGCCTGGGATGTGGGAAATACACAGCCCTGAATGTGTTCAAGGTGGCTTGAATGAACAAGTTATTCCAGAAATCCCATTTGTAAAATGTGAATCCCTGAGGGACTCAAGGATTTGGACTGTGGGACCTTGAGAGTAATGTCACTTCATTTCTGGGAGTCATGATCTCCTTATCCTTCAAAGGAAGGGGTAAAACTAAACTCCACTAAGGGTCTCATATTTTGCCATGCGGGTGGTAAGCATGGTCTGCAATGTATCTGCCAACCTGTACCGTGAACAGACTCAGGTAGGATGTTACCTGTGCCTAGAGCCAGGGTGAGTCAGCCGATCCCCTAGGAACCCAGTGCACTGCCTTGACCTCATTACCATTTGCTGTGGAATGAACTGTGTCTTCCCAAATGCATAGGCTGAAGCTCAAACCCCAAGGTGACCATATTTGAAGGTAATTAAGGGTATATGCTATCCCTTGGACTGCAAAGAGATCAAACCAGTCAATCCTAAAAGAGATCAACCCTGAATACTCATTGGAAGGACTGATGTCGAAACTGAAGCTCCAATACTTTGGCCACCTGATGCAAAGAGCCCGAATCACTGGAAAAGACTCTGAATCTGGGAAAGCTTGAAAGCAGGAGGAGAAGGGGGTGACAGAGGATGAGATGGTTGGATGGCATCACTGATTCAATGGACATAAACTTGGGCAAACTCCAAGAGGTGGTGAGAGCTTGGGAAGCCTGGTGTGCTGCAGTCCACGGGGTTACAAAGTCGGACATGCTTGGCGACTGAACGACAACAACAAAGGGTATACAGAGTCATAAGGGTAGAGCTCCAAACGTATAGAGCTGGTGACCTTGGAAGATGACACCAGAGAGCTCTCTTTCCACACACGCATGTACCCAGGAAAGGCCGTGTGACGACACAGTGAAAAGGTGGCTGCCTGCGAGTCAGGAAGGGCATCCTCACCTGGACCTGACCGGCACCCCAGCCCTGACGTCCAGCCTCCACCGTGAGAAAGTGGAGAAACGCCGAGAAAACAGATGTCTGTTGCTAGGCCCCCAGTCTGCGGTATGCTGTTATGGCCGCCCGGGCTGAGACACCATCACACCGTGGCCAGCTGGGTTCCTCGGCCATGGTGAGCGGAGGCAGCCCACAGCCGTGTGTGCCAGGCTGCTTGCGCCATGCGGCAGCTACTTCATCTTAACAGAGCCACTTGCCCACACTACAATGCAAGCTCCCAGAGGGCCAGGGGCTTGACATCCTTTCTCTTTCTTGTTAGCAAAACTCTCATGAGGTCAGCCTCCGAGACATCTTACCAGACGAAGCAACAGACCCTCTGAAGTTAGTGGTTCATGCCCCAGTCCCACTGTCTAAGAGAGGACCTCGGCAGGCAGTGTGCCTCCAGTTTCTAGCTCGGGGAGTTTGCTAATGTGCTCTTTTCCTTTGGAGCCTCAGCTCAGTGAAGAGCTGTTGATGGGGTCCTGGTGGGGAGGGAAGCAAAGGCTTCTGGGTGCCCGGCTGCTTCTTACCCTCCAGGAGAGATGGAGCACAGCTCTCAGGGCCCAGCGCTGGGCATCCTGGTGCGGTGGGACTTGCAATATGAATGAACTGGGCCCCTGCAAGCTGGGCTCAGCAGGTCCAGCGCTTCTGTGCTTCTCTCCGGAAGGTCCTGCGGAGTGAGGACACCATCTGCCAGGTCAGAGAAGCCTGTGGGTTCCAGAGCACCAGGCAGGAGCCAATTTGATAAAGCACAATATTAACAAGGTTACAATTTTGGGGTTGGGTTCCTCTACTAATAAGTAAACACCTTCAAATTACTTGTCTGGAGCAGTTACATTTGACTAAGCACTTTGATAAATAATGTCATTTATTCTTTACAACAACCCTGGGAGGCAGATCTTATCCCCAGCTTGTTGGCAGAAATAGCCTCAGTTATGATGAACCAAATTCACATCAGTTTTGAACAGCAACACCAAGACATGAACCCCGGTGTTCTATTCCATGTCCAGTGTTCTGCTTCATCCTAGGTTTGCTCCGCTCAGAAATCAGGGTTAGCTTTAAGCTACTTTGAGCTTCCCTGGTGGCTCAAGTGGTAAAGAATCCACCTGTAATGCAGGAGGCCCTGGTTTGATTCCTGGGTCAGGAAGATCCCTTGGAGAAGAGATAGGCTACCCACTCCAGTATTCTTGGGCTTCCCTGGTGGCTCAGACAGTAAAGAATTTACCTGCAATGAGCGAGACCTGGGTTCAATCCCTAGGTTGGGAAGACCCCTGGAGAAGGACAGGGCAACCCACTCTAGCATTCATACCTGGAGAATCCCCAAGGACAGAGGAGCCTGGCATGCTACAGTCCATGGGATCTCAAAGAGTCAGACACGACTGGCCAACTAAGCACAGCACTGCACATAAGCTACTTCTCAACTCAGCCTATGCCCTGGAATTCCGTACTACTGGCTTCCATGTGAAGTGAGCCAGGTAAAAACTCAGATGGCCTGATGTAAAGGAGTGCTTCCAGGGAACCCTAACTCCTAGCAAGATGTCTTTTATTTTGTAAAGTGTGGGGCTGTTCTACAAGTCAAATTTGGGCAATGCTACAAATAGTCTTTCCTTTCTAGGAAATTATGTTAGCAATTAAAGGCTCTGAAAAGTCCTGCAATAAAGAAGGTGGTATAAATTTAATTCAGCATCTGACAACACAACTAATTTTTTTTAGCAGCGTCCTGGTCAAGTGAGAAGGTGATGCAGGATGTAGAAATGTTGATGGCTGACAGAACAGTGGAGAGAACAATACGCCAGACATAAAGGACTGCTGAATTGAAAGGAATGAAATGTACAATCATGGTCAAAAAAGCATATTTAAATCCTCTCTTAAAACCTGTTGCTAAAAATACTTTAGCTAAGTCTGTTTAAAGTATTAACTCATGTCATTGTTCATGTGTAAGTATATTTTCACTTACAGGATTAGTAAACAAAACATCAATTGCTTTTGTTTTTATCTCATATTTTCTGTAAGTTCTCAGTTTACAAATAGGTATCATTTATAAACCAATTCAAAGCAAATAATTTTTTAAAATCTGCCATTCAATAGCTAAAGATTTAGGAAAGGGGTGGACGCTGGAGGACCCAGGGAACAGAATTGGGGACATCAAGGTGTGGTCCACATGTTGGACCACATAGGACCAGACAAACGCAATATGAGGCCTTTAAAACCAACAGTGACTGTAGGTATGAAAGGGGAGATTCTAGAGATGCAGATTTCCGGATGGAGCAGCACTGAGGCCCCAGGTCTGACCTCTGTGTGTCCCTGGGTGGACTAGAGACCCCGGCAGGAGGGCAGAGACCAGAGAACCCAAAGGAAGACAGGCCGAAGATCAGGACTCAGTTCACAAAGCAGGAAGCAGGGAGCAAGGGAGAAGCAGGGGTCGACTGGGGCACACTTCCACGGTAGGTGCCCGGCCACCACAAGGATGTGCTAGACCAGCCGGAAACACGGGAGCATGCCGATGGGAGTCGAGGCTTAACACTTGCCCTCTGCCAGGCCCTGTTCAAAAGCTCTGTGGTTGACTGCTTCAACCTCACACGAACCCTTTGAGGAAAGTTCTACAACCCCATCATACAGTTAAGGAAACTGAGGCAAAATGGACTAAATAGCTTGTCCGAGTTCACAGATCTAGTGACTGGCAGACCCAGCCTCCATCTCCCCTGCGAGGGACCCCAGGGCCTAGGTGTCTGGGAGGGCAGCCCCTCATGCCCTGCAAAGGGATAAAGAGAAGGACGTAGACACCCCTGGAGCTGCAGGCTGGCAGAGCAGAGAGCCCTGTCGGGGAGAGTGGAGTGGACGACCAGGGTGTGGGCTGGGGCCGGGGGAGGGTCTAACCGAACCCCTCATGTTCCCAGGTGGATGAGGTCGGGGGCACGGGGTGGCGGGGAGTCCATTCCCAGGGCGCCCAGCCGGTTAGTTCAGGGGGACTCCGCCCTCGCATCCTGGCTGCCGCTCAGGGCTGTTTCCATTCCTCTCCCGCCTGTCAGCTCGAGGTTGGGGCAGGTCCGTGAGAGAGGCAGACAGTGGGCTCTGGGCCCTTGTGGGGAAGATTCGCTGCTCCGAGGCGGGGAGCACAGGCGAGGCGCTGGCCGGAAAGGCCGCTGTGGGCGTGGAGCGACAGGGAAGACGAGCCGCTGCCCCCGCGTCTCCCCCTCTCCCGCCCCGCGGCGGCGAGAGCAGGCGCTGCCCCTGGCTCTGACGAGCCGAAGCCACGTGAGCCCTCTGGGGTGGGTGACCCAGAGCTGAGGCTCGGAAGATCCGAAGCGCCCATCAGTGACTGCGGGGCCTCCTGGGAGGAACAGGAACACAGCAAGGAAGGGGTGCACCGCACAAGGGCCGCCTAGGCAGGGGCGGCGCAGAGCGGCAGAGACACGGGCACCAGGAGGAAGGGGGCACAGAGACGAGGTGAGAAACACGCCACGGCGCCCCTCGCCAGGCACGCACGTGCCCGCACGCACGCAGCCTCCGGGCAGCCCGGTGGAGAAAGCGTCTCCCTGAGCACAGGTGTGTGTGGGCGTCCTGCGGATGCACGTGGCGGAGGAGCGGGACAAGTGGCGTGTTCGCCTGGGACCATCTTTTCCTGCACCGCCACTTTGCGCGAAGATGCTCCTTTACCCCGCCCCCAAACACACAAACTTCTCCCTCCGTTGGATTCCCTTCTCTGACACCGCTCCCCTTCGCTCCCCCTCCCTCCCTTGCTGGCCCTACAGAATGGAGCTGCTGTTGATGCTCACAGCCACGGGCTCCTACACCTGTGCTCGCAGGTACCCTGGGTTCAGCGGGTCACAGGTTCACACAGTGGCGTGTACTCAGCAAAACAGCCACAACAGTGTCTGGATGTGGTGAGCGCTAGCCTTAGCTCTTTCCTCCAGGCAGCTCTCTGCCAAAGGCACGAACTCTGAGGACCGTTTAACATCCAGTGCATTTTAAAAGGTCAAGGAACCCCCAGTGCAGTGATGCTCCCAGCTTAACCGCCAAAAGGAGAGTGGCAGCTACAAAAGCGAAGCTGCAGTTCAGATCCAGAGCTGCTCACCGGGTCTGCCGGGTTTTGAGCTTCACAGAAAGTTTCACACTTTCTGTGCTCCTCTTTCCCCAAATGGCACCCCAGATGCCTCTTCTTTCATCCCCAGGTGCCCTCGGAGAGGGGTACAGGGAGGGCCTGGGTGGCAGCCTTAGAGCAGAAGACTAGAATGGGGGTTATTTCTGAGTTATTCCTACTCTTCCAAAAGAAACTGCACTCATAAAAGGATGAAATTAGACTTCCTCATCCCATATATAAAAATTAACTTAAAATGGACCCTGGACCTAAATGTGAAAGCTAAAACTATAAAACTCTTAGAAAAAAATAAAGGAGTAAGTTTTCATGACCCTGATTTAGGCAACAGTTTCTTAGATCTGACACCCAAACCTCAAACAACAAAATTAAAAAAAAACTGATTTAGAAATATATTGGACTTCATAAAAAATCAAAAGTTTGTATGCTACCAAAACACAGTAAGTGAAAAGACAATCCACAATGGGAGAAAAGATGTACAAATCCTGTATCTTATAAGTTGTTTCCAAAATATATAAAGAATTCTTACAACAAAAAGGTACATAACCCAATTTTTTAAGTGGACAAAGAACCTGAACAGATATTCTTCCAAAGAAGATTTAAAGCTGCCTAGAAAGCACATGAAAAGATCCTGTTGGTTATCAAGGAAATGTAAATCAAAAACTCAGCATAATCGCATTACGATGGCTGTGCTCCAAAAGACAGACAGTAAGTACTGATGAGGATACTGAGAAATTAGAACCCTCATGTTCTGTGGGTAGGAATGTAAAATGGTGTAGCCACCCTGGAAAGCAGTTTGGCAGTTCCCCAAACCTCAAGCATAGGTACCCTATGACCCAGCCGTTCCACTCCTAAGTATACACCAAAAAGAAATGGAAATGGAAGTCTGTACAGAAGCATACACACTATATTCAGGAGCAGTTTCCTTAAAGGCCAAAATTGGAAACCACCCAAATCTTCATCAGTAAAATGTGAGACAGTCATATAATGGAATATTGTTGGATAATAAAAAGGAATGATGTTCTGATAAATGCCACAAGACGGGTGTAGACGTAGTGCTGAAAGAAGCCAGTCACAAAAGACCTCATGTTGTATGATTCCATTTACATGAAACATCCAGAATAAGTAAATCTGTAGAGACACAGAGTAGATTAGTGGTTTCCTGGGGCTGAGGATTTGAGAGCAGAGTAGATGGGGAGTGATTGCTAATGGCCATAAGGTTTCTTTCTGGGGTGATGAAAATGCAATAAAATTAGATTGTGGAGATGGTTTCCTGACCCTGTAAATATACTAAAAGACACTGAAATGTGCACTTACAAGGAGTGAATTGTATGGAATGTGAATTATATTTCAACAAAGCTGTGCTTTTTAAATTAATGAAATTGGTGTAACCCCATTTTCAAACCAAACAGGCCAACTAAAATCTCAAGTGTTACTTTTGACTGGAAACTCTCAGGTGGCAATAATGATGATCTGATATCAACAACTTGTTGGTTTGTAGAACTAGATACATTTCCCTTAAATACTTATTTACATTCTGCCAGGCCCTGTGATAACATCGGTAAAGTAGTAAAGAAATGACTTAGGATGCAAGTAGTTGGTTAAACAACTCCTGGGACCATGATGGAAGACATATGTGTTAAAAAAGCTCTTAGCTAGGTGGGAGCCTCTGGACCAAGAAGACAGTCAGGCCATGTGGCCTCTCCCCTCAGCACCAAGAACAAGGGGTATTCTGATGCCTCTGAGCCCTCAGCTCAGGCCTGGGGAAAGCTTCTCAGTCTGAGAGGAAGGGCTAGGTCTCTTGGGTGTCCAGGAGTCCTCTCTCATCACCCACTGTTGAGTATGTAATCTTCCAACCAGTGTCTCAAGTGGCCGAAGAGTTCCTTTTTCTAGAAGATGCTGTCTCCATCCCCAGAACAGGCTGACAGCTCCTGGCACTGGAGGCCACGCCCCTCAGAGCTCAAGGCAGCCCTGCCCTCTCCTGCCATGATGGAGAGCATCACTGCTAATGAGCTTGGAGAAGCGGGATAAAGTGTGTGATGAAATTCACAGATGATACTAATTTGGGAGGTGTAGGAAACACCAGCTCTAGGAGAGAAAGCAAACAATCTGTGGAGGGAGAGGTTAGAAATCCAGACAAGTGATCATCCAGTGAGGCGTGCTAGAAAACAATGCCCGTGAGCAAACACCGCTGGCAGAGGAGGAGGAGCAGAAGCTGCTTCCTTGAGGCCTAAGAGGCGCGAGTGTTGATGCCGCCCCGCGGTGATAAGCTACAGCACGTGAGACAGGGACGTGCCAGTAGAAAAGGCTGTGCAATCTGGAGCCATTAGCTTAGCAAAACAGAGCATGCCAACTCTTCTAGCAAAGTCCTTGGTCCTACCATGATGGGAGCAAAAACCTTTTTCAAAAGTATTTTTATGTCTGCTGGCATCTCCTAGGCGGCAATCACAGCAATTTTGAGGACATAAAGATCTGTCAGAGGCTCTACAAATATTGCCTACTGAGGCTTTAGAGGTGAGGATCTGGGATAGCTGAGCAGGGCAGAGCACAGCCCAGCTGGTCAATAGCAACAGGGTCCTGTAACATGAAAACAAGCTGGCCAGGTCTTCCTTGGTGGCTCTGTGATGAGGAGTCTGCCTGCCAATGCAGAAGACACAGGTTTGATCTCTGGCCCAGGAAGATCCCACATGGCACAGGGCAACTGAACCAGTGTGCCACAATATTGAGCCTGTGCTCGAGAGCCTGGGAGCTGCAAGGACTGAAGCCCATGTGCCCTAGAGCCCGTGCTCAGCAGCAAGAGAAGCCACCACCACAACTAGAGAGTAGCCCCTGCTAGCCACAGCTAGAGAAAACCCCACATGGCAATGAAGACCCAGCACAGTCAAATAAATAAATAAAACTCTGTGTGTGTGTGCATGTGCAAAGCTAGATGCAGCCAAATAAATAAATTTTAAAAAAGAAAAAACCTGGCCAAGTCTGGGGGCAGGGGTGTGGAGCCAAGGAGGAATGGGCAGGAGCAGAAAGGCAGACCTCTGGCAGGTATAGCTGAGGCAGGGCGGTGGGGAAGGGGGGCGGGATGGAAGCATCACAGACACCTGATGGCAAGCCGGGGCTGGGGGAGGAATGCCAGGTGCTAGGGACTCGACTGTGTCTCCTCTGAATCCATATTCAGTTCAGTCGCTCCGTCATGTCCAAATTCATATGTTGAGGGCCTAAGCCCCACTGTGATGGTAACCAAAGATGGGGCCTTTGGAAGGTCAGATGAGGGCATTAGGGTGGGGCCCTTATAATGGGATTAGTGACTTTTTAGGAAGAGACACAGCTGGGAGGACACAGCTAGAAAGCAGCTGTCTCCAAGTTAAGAAGATGTGTCATTAGGAACCAGATCCATCAGCACCTTGGTCCTGGACTTCCCAGTCTCCAGAACTGTGAGAGAGTAATGTCATCTGACTAAGCCACTCAGTCTATGATATTTTGTTATGCAGCCAGGCCAACCAAGACACCAGGTGTCCACAATCAGGCAAATGGTGCTGCTCATATATGTCGGGAGATACAGGGGATATTAACTCAAAAGAATTACTGAAAAACTCTGTGTCTCCCGTGCGGCCAACAAATACCTAAGAACTGGACCAAGAAGACAGTCAGGCCATGTGGCCTCTCCCCTCAGCACCAAGAACAAGGGGTATTCTGATGCCTCTGAGCCCTCAGCTCAGGCCTGGGGAAAGCTTCTCAGTCTGAGAGGAAGGGCTAGGTCTCTTGGGTGTCCAGGAGTCCTCTCTCATCACCCACTGTTGAGTATGTAATCTTCCAACCAGTGTCTCAAGTGGCCGAAGAGTTCCTTTTTCTAGAAGATGCTGTCTCCATCCCCAGAACAGGCTGACAGCTCCTGGCACTGGAGGCCACGCCCCTCAGAGCTCAAGGCAGCCCTGCCCTCTCCTGCCATGATGGAGAGCATCACTGCTAATGAGCTTGGAGAAGCGGGATAAAGTGTGTGATGAAATTCACAGATGATACTAATTTGGGAGGTGTAGGAAACACCAGCTCTAGGAGAGAAAGCAAACAATCTGTGGAGGGAGAGGTTAGAAATCCAGACAAGTGATCATCCAGTGAGGCGTGCTAGAAAACAATGCCCGTGAGCAAACACCGCTGGCAGAGGAGGAGGAGCAGAAGCTGCTTCCTTGAGGCCTAAGAGGCGCGAGTGTTGATGCCGCCCCGCGGTGATAAGCTACAGCACGTGAGACAGGGACGTGCCAGTAGAAAAGGCTGTGCAATCTGGAGCCATTAGCTTAGCAAAACAGAGCATGCCAACTCTTCTAGCAAAGTCCTTGGTCCTACCATGATGGGAGCAAAAACCTTTTTCAAAAGTATTTTTATGTCTGCTGGCATCTCCTAGGCGGCAATCACAGCAATTTTGAGGACATAAAGATCTGTCAGGAGGCTCTACAAATATTGCCTACTGAGGCTTTAGAGGTGAGGATCTGGGATAGCTGAGCAGGGCAGAGCACAGCCCAGCTGGTCAATAGCAACAGGGTCCTGTAACATGAAAACAAGCTGGCCAGGTCTTCCTTGGTGGCTCTGTGATGAGGAGTCTGCCTGCCAATGCAGAAGACACAGGTTTGATCTCTGGCCCAGGAAGATCCCACATGGCACAGGGCAACTGAACCAGTGTGCCACAATATTGAGCCTGTGCTCGAGAGCCTGGGAGCTGCAAGGACTGAAGCCCATGTGCCCTAGAGCCCGTGCTCAGCAGCAAGAGAAGCCACCACCACAACTAGAGAGTAGCCCCTGCTAGCCACAGCTAGAGAAAACCCCACATGGCAATGAAGACCCAGCACAGTCAAATAAATAAATAAAACTCTGTGTGTGTGTGCATGTGCAAAGCTAGATGCAGCCAAATAAATAAATTTTAAAAAAGAAAAAACCTGGCCAAGTCTGGGGGCAGGGGTGTGGAGCCAAGGAGGAATGGGCAGGAGCAGAAAGGCAGACCTCTGGCAGGTATAGCTGAGGCAGGGCGGTGGGGAAGGGGGGCGGGATGGAAGCATCACAGACACCTGATGGCAAGCCGGGGCTGGGGGAGGAATGCCAGGTGCTAGGGACTCGACTGTGTCTCCTCTGAATCCATATTCAGTTCAGTCGCTCCGTCATGTCCAAATTCATATGTTGAGGGCCTAAGCCCCACTGTGATGGTAACCAAAGATGGGGCCTTTGGAAGGTCAGATGAGGGCATTAGGGTGGGGCCCTTATAATGGGATTAGTGACTTTTTAGGAAGAGACACAGCTGGGAGGACACAGCTAGAAAGCAGCTGTCTCCAAGTTAAGAAGATGTGTCATTAGGAACCAGATCCATCAGCACCTTGGTCCTGGACTTCCCAGTCTCCAGAACTGTGAGAGAGTAATGTCATCTGACTAAGCCACTCAGTCTATGATATTTTGTTATGCAGCCAGGCCAACCAAGACACCAGGTGTCCACAATCAGGCAAATGGTGCTGCTCATATATGTCGGGAGATACAGGGGATATTAACTCAAAAGAATTACTGAAAAACTCTGTGTCTCCCGTGCGGCCAACAAATACCTAAGAACCACTACCCTTCAGACAATGATGACACAGCCTGCGGCCAAAAACGGAGCCTCACTCTCATGGGTTCATGTGCACCAGACTTCATCACACGGCTAGCAGTTCAATAAAGGCACTTCTGAGCGTCGCTTGAGCTAATGTTCTTTCAATACAGTGCTTTGTCAGCTTATATAAGAGATTAACTCCATACTCACTCAGATAAAAGCTTATTAGATACCAAACACTATATGAAGCACCTCAGATTTTTGAAACTTGTTATTACATCAGCCCCATGGAGGTGATACCTTTATCCCCATTTTACAGATTATAAAACAGACTTGAAGAGGTTAAAGTAACTTTCCAGAGCTCACATAGCTTTCTGGTTAACGGAGCCAGTACTCAAGATAAGGTATGTAAAGTGTTAGTTGTTCAGTCATGTCCGACTCTTTGTGACCCCATGGACTGTAGCCCGCCAGGCTCCTCTGTCCATGGAATTCTCCAGGCAAGAATACTGGAGTGGGTTGCCATTCCCTTCTTCATGGTATCTTCCCAACCAAGGGGTCGAACCTGGGTCTCCTGCATAACAGGTGGATTCTTTACTATCTGAGTTATGTCTGAATGTAAAACTCTGCCATAACCATATACTCATCATTCACTGCATTATGCTTATGTATCAAACATGCAGAATCCTTTATGCAAATAAACACCTTCTTCTAGCCAGGAAACATTATTGTGAAAACCAGAAAGCTCTTCTGAGGTCTGGGTTGCCCAACTTTGGCATCTCTGGGGAGCTATCCATCCCCAGAAGAGGGTTCAATAGGTAATTCTCAGGTGATTCCAGGGAATCTATAATTTAAGCACCACAGATGATCTTTTTCAGATTGCACACAAATCCTATTTACTGTTATTCTACAGAGGAATTGCTTTTGCCTATACTGTTACTTTTTAACAGATGAATGGGAGCAATTCCAATTCTTATAATTTCAGAAAGCAAAGTGATTTAATTAGATTGATTTCTTTTGAAAACATCCTTATTTAGATATAATTCACATGTCATAAAATTTACCCATTTAAAGTGCACAATTCAATGACTTTTAGTACATTCAGAGTTGCACAACTATTTCCATAATGTAATTTTTGAGCATCTTCACACCTTTCAGCAATCTCTCCTCATTCTCCCTAACACCTGGCCCCTGGCAACCACTAATCCACTTTTTGTCTCTCTGGATTTGCCTATTCTGGACATTTCATATAAACAGAAGCACACAATATGTCTTTTTTTGTGTGATTGGCTTTCACTTCAAATAACATTTTCCAGGCTCATCCGTATGGTAGCAAGAATCATACCTTCATTCTTCTTTCTTATCAAAAATTATGCATTGTATATATATGCCACATTTTGTTACTGTTGTTTATTCACTCATCATTGATGGGCATTTGGGTTATTTCTCCTTTCTGACTATTGTGAATACTACTACTATAAACATGGGCTTCCCTTGCGGCCAGCTGATAAAGAATCCGCCTGCACTGTGGGAGACCTGGGTTGGGAAGATCCCTGGAGAAGGAAATGGCAACCCATTCCAGTACTCTTGTCTGGAAAATTCCATAGATGGAGGAGCCTCGTAGGCTAGAGTCAACGAGATTACAAAAAGTTGTACATGACTGAGCAACTTCACTTCACTATAAACCTTCATGTACAAGTGTTTGTGGGGGCCTATTTTCATTTCTCTTGAGTATATTCCTAGGGGTGGAGTTGCTGGGTCGTATAGCAATTCCATGTCCAACCATGTGAGGAACTAGCAGACTCTTCTAAAGCAGCTGGACCCCCTCACTCTGACCAGCAGTGGATGAGAATTCTGTATAGTCCACATCCTCACCAATACTTGCTCATGTGGATGGTTTTATTTACAGCCTTCCTAGTGGGTATGAAGGGGCATCTCACTGTGGTTTTGACTGGCATTTCCCTAACGATTAGTGATGCCGTCTTTTCATTGGTTTACTGGCCATTTGTATATTTTCTTTGGAGAAAGGTCTATTGAGATCCTTTGGTTATTTTCCATGTCATTTTGATGGACCTGACTGGGGACTTTGTTTAACACTGTTCTATCCCACACCTAGAGATTAAAAGTCTAACCTTGACCAAGCATTCAGTGAGAAGGAGACACACGTGACCCAATCTCTCCTAAGAAGAAAGCTAGTCTGAAACTGGTGCCCTAATGACAGAAGGGGGACAAGAAGTGGGAGAGAAGCCTGCATGCTTGTCAAATGCAAACGGATCAGTTAGGAGGTTTTCAGCCTTCAGTTCAGTTCAGTTCGGTTGCTCAGTGGTGTCCGACTCTTTGCGACCCCATGAATCGCAGCACGTGTTTAAGTAACAGCAAACCCAACTCAACCAATAAAAGAAAAGTATTAACATACCACCTCTTGCAACAAAAATCCCAAAGATAGTGCGGTTTGTCTGATGCCCAGGCTCTGCTCATCTTCTGTGTCTGTTAGCCCCACGTCTTGGTTTCTGCCCTCAAGTTCTCACTCCATGATCACAATGTGGACACCAGGGCTCCAGGCCTTGTATACTCCCAGAGGAACGTCCAAGGCCTCCAGGGGACACATGACCCAGCCTTACTAATTTGCATGGCCCACCTTACTAATTTGCATGACCCACCTTACAAATTTGCTTTTTAACTTTCCCAGTACTCAGGGTTCCTCAAGCCCCACTGGCCAGAATTATGTCACATGTCCATTCCTAAATGTAGGTATGGACCCTGGCAAGGAAAGTGATAGCCTTGGGTTAATCAAAGATTCACCCCTAGGGGCTGGGTAGGGAATATTCATTTCCCCTGAAAGGCTGATGCTTGAACAAACTCAAGGTTCTATCAGTCAAGAAGGGTATTAACACTCAGGCCTCAGCAAACATCATTTATCACAGCTAGAGGGAGAAATTATGGAAAAAAGACCTAGGAGAGACACTGACCCTTTTACATCACCCTCTACAGATTTAGAGAGATTTTCCTGAAGGACATTATAGACCACCTGTAACCTTTGCAGTGCCCAGTAATCCTCATTCTAAGGACGTTATTTATGTGGGTTCATGCTGTCTATAAAAGTGAAAGTGAAAGTGAAATAGCTCAGTCGTGTCTGACATTTTGGGACCCTATGAACTATAGCCTTCTAGGTGCCTCTGTCCATGGGATTTTCCAGGCAATAGTATTGGAGTATTGGAGTGGGTTGCCAACCCAGAGATTGAACCTGGGTCTCCCGCATTGTAGACAGACGCTTTACCATCTGAGCCACCAGGGAAGTCCCTATAAAACAAAGGGTTGGCCCAAGTTCTCCTGGCTCTAAAAGACTGTCAGATCCAAATGGACAGTACTCGTGGGTGGGCCTGGGTAGGTGTGGATAAGTAAGAAAGTCCAGGGACCTCTAGAATTCAGGTCCTGGTAACAGGAACATGAAGTGGGTGGGCAGTCAAAACCCAGAAGGAACCAGTGTGGGAGAGGTGAGTGGTGGGGAGGGAATTGTTAATAATCAGCTGTTTTAGACCACTTGAGACTGAAATCATCCAGGAAACCATATGCAGAGTTCTCAAACTTTGGTTTCTCCTTTTTTTGTGGTTGTTTATTTTTAATCTTCTGACATCAAGGGAAGAGCACCTGCCACCCAGGCAGGTGGCAAAGGCTGAGCTGGGGATGCCTCCTGGAGCCCCACGCAGATGCTCTGTGCACAACTGGATGGGTGAGAGGCTCCAACTTTGACACACTGCCCCTGAACACAGCCTGAAAGTTACAGACCCCCCAGTTACTTCCCTTCCCAAGTCTTTTTGCCTCAGAAGACCTTGGGAAACCAGCAGCAATGGGGGGACTGGGAGTTTTATTTGGAATAGCTGGGCTCGGCGCCCTGCACCCTCTGGCCCACCTGGGGCCTGTAGAGGGGCTGCACCTGGGACCCCCTCCGGAGGCGGAAGCAGCGGGCGTGCACACAGCCTGGCTACATCTCCATCTCCGCTTCCTGGGTGGCAGGCCAAGGGAGGAACACGATGTAGTTAGGCAGATGTCTGGGAGCTCAGGGAAAGTAAAAAAGGAAGTAGGGAATTTGTCTGACAGACCCCAGCAAGTAAAACTTGCATCAGCTTCAAGCAGGAGGCTTTCCCGTTATTTTTCCTCTGCTTGAAACTTTAGGAACTTCGCCCAGGCAAGAAAATCTTGCACTGCAGCACCCAGTACATGAGAAGAAGAGGATGAAAAGAATGGAGTTTTTATTCACTATTCATCAGCATTTACTGAGAGCTTATACTGTACAACTGCACTGGAATAGATGCCGTGCGGGATTTGAAGGCTGCCCTAAACATCTATCGGCAGGATGACGCGTGTATGTAGAGAATACACAGCAGTTAAGAGCCAGGTATCTAGGGAGGGTTGACATTTACTAGCTGTATGACCCTTGGCAAGTTACTTACCCCTCCAAGCCTCAGTTTTCTTATCTGGAAAATGGGGATAACAAAAGTAGCTAACTTTTAGGATTATTGCAATCAGAGAAAATACATATAAAATAGTTAATACAGCTTCTGGCTCAGAATGCTCCTCAACAAATGTCAATCACTAGTAATTATCAAGGGAGCGGAAATGACTTTGTCACAGGGATAAGTTTAAATTTATCTTGAACTCTTTACATTGTGAAGTATAAGACACACAGTGAAGCACACAAAAGAAGTGTACAGCTTGATAAATTACCATAATTAAGTAGATCCGTTAATCACCCGAAGAAACAGAACATCACCAAGACCCCTGAAGACCCATTTGTGCCCTGTCTCATCAGTACCCAGGGGGCTCAGTGGTAAATAATCCATCTGCCAATGCAGGAGACACAGGAGACGCAGGTTTGATCCCTGGGTCAGGAAGATCCCCAGGAGGAGGAAATGGCAACCCACTCCAGTATCCTTGCTTAGGAAATCCCATGGACAGAGGAGCCTACAGACTACAGTCCACGAGGTTGAAAAGGGTCAAACATGACTGAACGTGCCCACAGGCATGCATGCATCAGTACCCACTCTGACCCCCAGGAACGTAACTGCTGTCCATTTATGATAACTCTTCCTTATTTCTCTATGCAGTTTCACCATATCTCGGAGAAGCCAATGGCAACCCACTCCAGTACTCTTGCCTGGAAAATCCCACGGATGGAGGAGCCTGGTGGGCTGCAGTCCATGGGGTTGCTAAGAGTCGGACACAACTGAGTGACTTCACTTTCACTTTTCACTTTCATGCATTGGAGAAGGAAATGGCAACCCACTCCAGTGTTCTTGCCTGGAGAATCCCAGGGATGGCGGAGCCTGGTGGGCTGCCATCTGTGAGGTTGCACAGAGTTGGACACGCCTGAAGCGACTTCGCAGCAGCAGCAGTTTTACCACACAGGCATCCGTCCATAAACATTATCATTCATCTTGCCACTCTAAGACGTTTACAGAAGTGGAATTATCCATGTATTTTTTAAAACCTTTCATTTATTTGGCGACAGTGGGTCTTTGCTGCTGCGTTCTGGCTTTCTCTAGTTGTGGTGAGTGGAGGCTACTCTTGGTTGCTGTGTGGGGCTTCTCTGGGAGGAGCTTGAGCCCTAGGTGTGCAGGCTCAGTAGTTCTGGTGCAGGAGCTTAGCTGTCCAGTAGCATGTGGGATCCTCCCGGGCCAGAGATCAAACCCAAGTCCCCAGCGTTGGCAGGCAGATTCTTAACCACTGGACCACCAGGGAAGTCCCACAACACGCATTTTTTAAGTCCTTGGCTTATTTTGCCCAATAGCTTGTGAGCATCATCTATTTTTACTTGTAACCATGTCACAATATATATATTGTTTTTATTATGATGCACATATAATTGTTTCTTACTTTGCAGCTATTGTGAATGCTACTGAACATTCTTTAGGTATGTACATAGGAATGGTATGGCTGGGTCATCAGATATGGCTCCGTGCTATAGACTGAATGTTTATGTCACCTCAAAATTCATATACTGAAACCTAACTCCCATTATGAGGGTATCTGGAGGTGGAGCCTTTGGGAGGTGATTAGGGCATGAGGGGAGATCTGTCAATGAGTGGGACTGGTGCCCTTATAAACAGACCTCAGAAAGCCCTCTCACCCCTCCATCATAGGAGGGTACAAGAGAAGATTATCATCTATAGATTGTGTCTGGCCTGCACCAGACACCAAACCCACCAGCACCTTGATCCTGACTTCCCAGCCTCTGGAACTGTGAGAAATAAATTTCTGTTGTGTATAAGCCACCCAGTTGTCTACAGGAATTTTGTTACAACTGAGACAATGTGTTCAGCTTTAACAGATGATGCCAGATCACATCCCAAGCTGGTGGCACCCACTTGCACTCCTACCGGCAATGTATGAGAAGCTAGTGGCTTTGTATCCTTGTCAACAGGCAGTTTTTTTCCATCTTTTTAGTTTTTGCCGTTCTGGTGGATGAATGGAGGCATCTCGTTGTGAATGTAATTTGGGTGTCCCTAATTAGCGATGCTGCTGAGTACATTTCATATGCTTATTGGCCATTTAGATATTTACTTCCTGCGAAGTGCTTATTTCAGTCTCATTGCTCATTGCTCATTTCTTCTGTTCAGTTGCCTTTTCTTACTGATTTGTAGTTCTTTATATAGTCTGGATGTGAGCCCTTTGTTGGCTTATGCTTCACAAATATCTTCTCTCTTAAGATTTGCCTTTTCACTCTCTTCGTGGTGTTTTGATGAATAGAAATTCTTAAAGTAATCCAATTTATCAACCTTTTCCCTTATGGTTTCCATTTTTGTATTCTGCTTTACGGAGTACTTCCTTTGGCTGAAGTCGTGAAGCTATTCTATATTGTATTCTAGAGGCATTAGTTTTACTTACTCATTTAAATGATATTACAATTAAAGTAGACTTCTGAGTGAGGAATGAGGGACAGTCCAGTTTCCTTTTTGTCCCATGTAGCCATCCAACTGACCTAGCACTATACACATGGCTTCCCCAGTGATTCAGGTGGTGGAGAATCCGCCTGAAATGCAGGAGACCAGGGTTCAATCCCCGGGTCAGGAAGATCCCCTGGAAAAGGGAATAGCCAACCCACTCCAGTATTCTTGCCTGGAGAATTCCATGGACAGAGGAGCCTGGCGGGCTACCATCTGTGGGGTCACAAGGAGTTGGACATGACTAACACTTTCACTTTTCAAATGTATTTGTATGTATGTGTGTGTATATATATATAGAGAGAGATAGAGATGTGTATATTTTAATTGAGATATAATTGACATACAGCGTTATATTAGTTTCAGGTGAATAATCTAATTTAATGTTTGTATATATTGTGAAATGATCACCCCATTAAATCTAGTTAACATCGTCACCATATGTAGTTACAAATTTTCTTTCTGTGATGAGAACTTTTAAGATCTATTATCAGCAACTTTTAAGAATTTAATACGGTATTATTAACTATACTCACCATGCTGTACATTACACCACTTATCACTTCTTACTTTGCATCATGCTCAGTTGCTTCTGTCATGTCTGGCACTGTGGGATCCTATGGGCTGTAGCCCACCAGGCTCCTCCATCCATGGGGATTCTCCAGGCAAGAACACTGGAGTGGCCTGCCATGCCCTCCTCCAGAGGATCTTCCCAACCCACAGACGGAACCTTCATCTCTTATGTCTCCAGCATTGACAGGTGGCTATTTACATTTATTTTATATTTACTTCCTTTATAGCTGGGAGTTTGTACCTTTTGATCACCTTGCATCTCCTCCACCTACCTCTCCCACCCCCAACTCCTCACATAGCAAAACTACTCAAAAATGCCGCCTCTTCTGCTTCCACTTTCCAAGCCCATTCTTTTCTCAACCTGGTGACCAGCTTTCCTCCTCACCAGTCACGAAAACTCCTCAAGTGGCCTTCAGGTCACCAGCCTTTTGGTTAATTCTGTATTCATCTTACTCAGTTCACCAGCAGCGTTGACACAGTGGGTCACTCTCTCCTTGAAACATTTTCTTCCCCTGAATTGCAGGTCAGCCTGGATTGGTCCCCCACCGCCCTGACTGTCCTCCCAGTCCTCTTGGCTCATCCTCTTCAGCGAGCCATAGGGCTAAGCCTTCAGCCCTCTTCACTCTGCATTCACTCGCTTGGTGAGCACAACCAGTGCCGAGCTCTGTGCCATCTCGACAGGGAGGGCTCAGTCTCTATCTATAGCCCCAGCAGGGATCTAATGCCTACTTAGCATTTCGGCTGGGGATTGTGACTTATATACTCCACCTGATGGGATCAAACTCGCCCCCACTAGATTTGTGTCTCCAACGCAGTAGATGGTATCACCGTTCTGCTAGTCGCTCAGGGAAATCTTGGAGCTCTTGTACTTTCCCTCTCTTTTCCTCACACCCCACATTTAAGGCAATGGTCAGTCTTATTGGGCCCACTTGCATCTGTAGACATCCTTCATGTGATGACTTCTCTCTCTCCTGCTCCCATCCTAGTCCCAGTCACTGCCTCTGACTTCATCTTTTTTTTTTTTTTTAATTTGGTTGCGGCACATGAGATCTTCATTGCAGCATGTGGACTCTTAGTTGTGGCATATGAGATCTAGTTCCCTGGCCAAGGATTGAACCTGGGCTCTCTGCATGGGGAGCACAGACTCCTAACCACTGGACCACCAGGAAGTCCCTTGCTGCTGCTGCTAAGTCGCTTCAGTCATGTCTAATTCTATGTGACCCCATAGATGGCAGCCTACCAAGCTCTTCCAATCATGGAATTCTCCAGGCAAGAATCCTGAGTGGGGTGCCATTTCCTTCTCCAAGGAAGTCCTTTACTTCCTCATTAATGTTACAGTCTTCTAATATTCCCCCTGCTTCTACTTTAGCCATACCTCAGATAATTTTTCACAGAGCAGCTAGTGATGTTTTAAAGATGTAGATCAGATCAACTGATGACCCTGCACCAAACCCTCCAGTTGTTTTCTTTCTGTTGTTATTGTTTGAGCCTTGCTAGCATAAAACTTAAATTCTTATCGTGGACAACGAAGTTCTGCCTGCCTCTCTGAACCATCTGCCAGCACTGCCTATTTCACTCCACTCAAGCCCCTGGGACCTCCTTGTTGTTCCCCTAACATATCAAACTTGTTCCCACCTCAGGACCTGTGTTCACTGCTCCTCTAGCCTGGAATACACTTCCCCAGATCTTCATATGAATGGTGCCCTCACTACACTCAAGAATCTGCCAAATGTCACATTTAGCCATCTTTATTGCCCACTAAAATAATGCTCAAAATTCTCCAAGCCAGGCTTCAGCGATACGTGAACCGTGAACTTCCAGATGTTCACGGTTTTAGAAAAGGCAGAGGAACCAGAGATCAAATTGCCAACATCCACTGGATCATCAAAAAAGCAAGAGAGTTCCAGAAAAACATCTATTTCTGCTTTATCGACTATGCCAAAGTCTTTGACTGTGTAGATCACAATAAACTGTGGAAAATTCTTCAAGAGATGGAAATACCAGACCACCTGACCTGCCTCTTGAGAAACCTATATGCAGGTCAGGAAGCAACACTTAGAACTGGACATGGAACAACAGACTGGTTCCAAATAGGAAAGGGAGTACACGTCAAGGCTGTATACTATCACCCTGCTTATTTAACTTCTATGCAGAGTACATCATGAAAAATGCTGGGCTGGATGAAGCATAAGCTGGAATCAAGATTGCCAGGAGAAATATCAATAACCTCAGATATGCAGATGACACCACCCTTATGGTAGAAAGTAAAGAGGAACTAAAAATCTCTTGATGAAAGTGAAAGAGGAGAGTGAACAAGTTGGCTTAAAGCTCAGCATTCAGAAAACTAAGACCATGGTATCTAGTCCTATCACTTCATGGCAAATAGATGGGGAAACAGTGTCAGACTTTATTTTTTGGGGCTCCAAAATCACTGCAGATGGTGACTGCAGCCATGAAATTAGAAGACGCTTACTCCTTGGAAGGAAAGTTATGACCAACCTAGATAGTATATTCAAAAGCAGAGACATTACTTTGCCGACTAAGGTCCGTCTAGTCAAGGCCATGGTTTTTCCTGTGGTCATGTATGGATGTGAGAGTTGAACTGTGAAGAAGGCTGAGTGATGAAGAATTGATGCTTTTGAACTGTGGTGTTGGAGAAGACTCTTGAGAGTCCCTTGGACTGCAAGGAGATCCAACCAGTTCATTCTGAGGGAGATCAGCCCTGGGATTTCTTGGGAAGGAATGATGCTAAAGCTGAAACTCCAGTACTTTGGCCACCTCATTCGAAGAGATGACTCACTGGAAAAGACTCTGATGCTGGGAGAGATTGGGGGCAGGAGGAGAAGAGGATGACTGAGGATGAGATGGATGGACGGCATCACCGACTTGATGGACATGAGTTTGAGTAAACTCTGGGAGTTGGTGATGGACAGGGAGGCCTGGCGTCCTGGGATTCACGGGGTCAAGACACAACTGAGCGACTGAACTGAACTGAACTGAATATAGCATCCCCTCCCCTCCTAGACTTATTCCCTCTTCCTGAGCTATTCCTTTTCCCTGCTGCAATATTTCACAGAACATTTATTACTCCCTGACGTTAATGTTCAGGCCCTCCTCCCCACTGCAAGAACATAAGCTCCATGAGGTCAGGACCTTGTCCATCATGTTGATCAGTATTTCCCTGATTCCAGGAACAGTGACTGGGGCCCAGAGGTAGCTTCTGCTGGTTTGATGAATCAATGTATGAATGATTCAGGCCAGGCCAGTGTGATGCAGTACTACAGGAGAAAACCCCTCTCCCCGCTAGGAGAAAATGCAGGAGCGGTGAGCTAAGTGGTATGGCTGGTCCATACGGTGATGAATAAGCTGCTCCTACAATGAGGGAGTCAGAAGTGGTTATAAAAACTCAGGACAGTAATTTCCAATGTTGCTGAAATAGTAGTATTTTAATGGTGATGTATAACCCCCCTAGACTACTTCTATACAATGACATCTAACTTGGCTGAAAGAGCCATCTCCCGTGAAAGAAAATCACCTTCACCTTTGTTACTGAGATTTCCAAGTTCTGTGTTAACCACCTGAGGGTAAAGTGTGTGGACTCACATTTAAAACGTGGCCACTGCAACTGGCTTTCAAGAACACTGAGGAAACTTGAACCCCCAGCAGCAGGTGAGCCGACACCCTTTTTACCCTCTGTTGAGAGCTGAGCTCCCAGCTCCTGCCCTGCAGCCAGCCTTGAAATAAGATGACATTGCCACTTCAGTTCACTGTTGAATCGTATTTTCAATGACTCTGTGGTCATGCTTCTGAGATCAGGCTGCACATTACCTCAGGGAGATGCAAGGCAAAGCTGAAATTTGCAGGCTGGCATTGCATTTCTGGTTTGATGCTGACTGAGAAACATGGCCCACGGTATGAAATGAAGAAAATGGTTTTTACCCTTGTCTCTTAAACCACTCAGGCAGCAGAAAATAAATAATTGGACCCAGTCATCTGGCCTTTAACCCCTGCTGTGTATGTCATCCAGGGACAGGGAGTGAGCGAGCACAGGCCTTCTACCTGTGCTGTGGGCACTGATGAGGATGTGCGGGCAGACTCAGCAACAAAGGGCACTGTAGGCGGCTCCCCAAACACGGGCCACTTGGGGTCCAGCCCAGGCATGGCTGCTCCTAGGGCCAAGTCTAGGAAGTTAAGGTCTAGCTGGAGCAGATGATGTATGTGCTTAGTTACTCAGACGTGTGCCACTCTTTGCGACCCCATGGACTGTAACCTGCCAGGCGCCTCTGTCCATGGGGATTCTCCAGGCAAGAATGATGGAGTAGGTTGCCATGCCCTCCTCCAGGGAATCTTCCCAGGGATCGAATCCAGATGTCCCGCATTGCAGGTGGATTCTTTACCATCGGAGACACGAGGGAAGCCCTGGAGCAGAGTGGTATCCTGCAACGTGGCCACTGATCTCAATCTCCATATTTGCATTTAAAAACCATTATGGAAATATAATTTGAGGGGTGATATTCAAAGCAGACTGTCCTCTCAGCAAAGTGACAGGGACCACAGTGCAGTGAGGATGCTCCCAGGAGAGGCACAGACTACGGTGGGGGACAGAGAAGTGAAATAAGTCAATCAGCACTATCTCTGAAGCGTGTGGAGGTCTTGCCTCAACAAAGTCACTTCAAGAAGTCTGGAGCACTGCATTCAATTGAAGTACAGCTGCTTTCCGTTCAGAGTTGACTTGGCTTGAGGGAGTTTCAGTGACTGAAGTTGACAGTTTCAATTTTTGGTTTCCAAATTCCTTAACTGAAAGTCATAATATGGTGACCACATTTCCTGAATCCAAACTGGATTCAACACTAAACTGTCCCCTAAACCACAGGGTATATTATCACGGTTTGGAGAAGGCTGAGGGTCTATTTGGAAGGTTCAAGACAACTTGTAGAAAAGTGGAACACCTCTAATTTGGATGATGACTTCTGCTCTCCTCTAAAGCAATCCAACATTTTTACAGGGGTTCTGCCAGCAAAACTGAGGCTGGGAGGCAGCAGGAGAGAGGACACAAGATGGAATGTAAAATTTCACCATCTTCATTCAAACATCAGCCTGGAGGTAGGAGGATGACTTAGGTGGTTGGTCGCTTTTTTCCCCAGTGACTCTAGGTAGTGTTTTTTTTGTTTTTGTTTTTAACAAAATTGAAAGTTGCTTAAGCTCTCTGGTACTTTAGTCAAAATTCTTACCGTAAGGGAACTTGTCTGATGAGTGAGGTGATTTCATTCCAGGTAAGGTCAAGTTCACTTTGTCTCTGGTGCATATCAAGCCCACCCACTCATCAGAGAGTGCTCTCCACGGTACATCAAGGCAGGAGTCAACCTCCATGGGATACAAGGGCAGCCTCAAAATTTCCTATTCTAAGGAGTCTGGAAAATCCGACTACTCCCATCTCCCCTGGGGGATGGGGATGATAGTAAAATTGATAGTTATAGATCAGCTAAACTGAACTAACTGAAAAGGATTTTTCTCTTCTTGTCCTAGTGGATTCCAAATGACAGAGGCTGGTGAAATAAGGAGTTTATGGGATAGCATCTAGCGCTTTTCTCCATACAGCCTGGATCGCCAAAAGCCAGCATTCCATCTTACAAATAGGATGGCCTGATACCCTCTCTTTAACTCCTTTTCCATGGTTTCAGTCACTGTTGGAACCTCCAACACCAAGTAGATCAAGGGAAGGAGAGAGTGAAAACTGAAAACCACAACACTATTAAGGACTCAGCAAGACAAGAAGCCAAAACAAGTGCCTAGTGTAAATTTAAAAATAAATCGTGGACCTCAATTAACTACCCAGTGTGTTGTTCAGACAAATGCAGGTAACAGCAACAGCATCACAGGCTCTTCTAGGGGTGGTCTGGATTGTGGGTTTCATTGCCAGAGAGAGCAAGTTCTTAAGGCAACATTTCACAATGGACCAGCCCACCCACTCATTAAATCCCCTGGGGCAAATGATGAGAAACCATTTCCTTAATGCAGATCATAAACTGTAAGAAAAAAAAAAATCAATGGCCAGAGGACTAAATGTAAATTTAGGGCTTCCCTCCACTCCCCGAGAATTTAAAAGTTCCATTTGATATGTTTACAAAATAATAACTAAAAATTTAAAAGACTAAATAAGTTCTAAATATATTACTAGAAGTAAGAGGCTAGGGGAAAAAGGGAAGTATCAAAAACCACTTGCTATAGGGACTTCCCTGATGGCCCAGTGGCTAAGACTCCAAGCTGCCGATGCAGCGGGCACAGGTTTGATCCCTGGTCAGGGAACTAAGATGCCACATGCTGCAAGGCATGGGGAAAAATAAAATCACTTGTTGTAATGGAGAAGAATCAGAGTGGGCCACTGGGAACAGAGAAACCCGAGGGGAAGTGACTTGATTCAGTGGGTCAGAGCACAGCCTAGGGTTCCATACCCAAGATAAGGCCGAATGTGTCAGGAGGTAGGCCTGGAAGGCCAAGAACGGTGAGAAGAGTTTAAATATACAGAAGAGTCTAGAGAAGGAGATAAAGATGGAATGACTTAAGGGGGGAGCTGAGAAATAGATGAAAACTTGGGGGAGCCGGGACAAAGAAACAAATATACATCAACTTGTTCATTTAAAGTATTAGCTTATCAAGAATTGTCACTCAAAACAGAACCATCACAGTAAGCCATTGCTACTCGTTCAATTGTTCAGCTGCTCTAATTCTTCTATCTTCAAAGGGTCAGCTTCTACAGCTCACAGAATGGGGGAAGAGAATTATCCTGCAGGTTTCTGGTGAAAGCAATTACACCTGTGGGCTGAAAGATGTCAAGCTAAGAACAGCTTGGATCACCAAGAGCCAGTGTTCTCCCTTATGGACAGTATGGCCTTATCCCCTCCCTTTAATTCCCTGTCCATGTCTTAGCCTGAAAGATGTCAAGCTAAGATTCTTGACTCAGCCTGGACTCCTAAGAGGATGTCTGGCCGCTTGTTTAGTTTGAAGCAAAACACCAGCAGCTTAGAGCTGCTACGGAGAGGAGTCTTACTGGTGGATGCGCAGGCCACCAGCGCCTGACTTTCAGCAGTCCACATTCACTCTTAGTTAACAGTCAATATTTCAAGCCATTGCACATTGGCACATTTTCTGTAATAAGTTATTGACTTTCCAAAGGCAGGACTTGGTGCTGATTAGACTCCGCTGTCTTCTAAAAGTTCACCAGACATTAGTTTAGTGTGATAACATCTGACCAGTTTTCAAGATACTTTATTCTTCTTGGCTTCATGAGCCAAACCATCGTGGTTCAAGGTATATTCTACTTAATGCAGATACTGACTGGAGTGTGTCGCTCCATGAGCCTGACACAGATCACAGCATTCTCCCCAAACAGCTGTCTTGAGGTTAACAGTTGACCTGGGCAGAGCTGTGATACAATTCACAGGGAGGGCTCCAAGGTGCAGGAAAAGGCATCATTTCACCTGTTATTTCCCCTGAAGTGTGGTCTTTCCCTCTTGCATGCATCTTGCTTATCTGAATGAGAAGTTAATCATGGTGCTGGGAGAGAGATGCCCTGACAAACCACCTCCTGTTTTCATGGATTTAACCAGCGTGAAGTGCCTGACTCTTCCGTGCTGTATCTCTCTGCCAGCCAACAAGACTGGCAGCCTGGGATGTGCCAAGTTCTTGGCTCTAAATTGCAAAACAAAGCAGTATAGGAGGGAATTTGTGAGTTAGCTGATTTGCAAACACTGCAGCAAGTCACCATGTACACATTTGTTTATGTGTACCTATTATTTCTCCCAGGCAGCTACCTGGATGGCTTCCTGACAGAATGTGCTGCTGCTGCTGCTCAAGTTACCAAGGTTTCCTTCATTCACGCTGAAATGAATGCAGTTTCTTTTGCACCATTTAACAAAAAGAAAAGTTTCATTAAACAAGAGTCACAGAGCCTTTCAATAATTATTTGAGGAGTGTCCTCGATGTCACTCAGAATCAACATCAGGCTTACAGGTGTGTCCAAGAAGATGCCAAACAAATGAAGCCAACCAGGGCACTCAGGGGCTTGGAGAGCCACACTGACACTTGGGGGGCTGGCTGGAATGTTCCTGACATGCGAGATGCATCCCAACTTTCTCTAAAAGGCATGTGGATGTTCCTTCCATACCCCCAACTCCAAATATGTTTATTATCACCACATATCCAACAACAATGGACCTGACCGAATGGATGTGGAAAGTATCTTGACTCTTCACCATAAGCCTACAAAGCAGGTTCCTGCATTTCCCCTAGATTTACAGTTGAGGAATCTTAGGCTTAGGTGGGGCAGCTTAGCTAGGTCCCCCAGGTGGCAGGTAGCAGAGCTACAATCTGAACACAGATGGACCTTACTCTGGAGCCTGGATGCTTAAAAATTCTAATGTCCAAAGATATTTAGATGACATCACAGAGCACTGGTTTTCACTTCTTCATTTATTTTCCAGAAAGATCTTTCCATTCGGCATGGATGCTCATTTCCAACTTCCAGGGCTAAAACACCAATTTGCTGGTAGGAAAGTGAGAGTTAAAATCGGGAAGTTTAGATAAAATCAGAAAGAGAAGAAGCTCTCAGGGTTAATTTGCTTTTCCTTTTAACATTTTTCTAGTATTGCAGGGTCAGAAGTGCCTAACCCAGGAACTAGTGGTTGCTTCAGGCAGGATGACTTTGGTCATCTCAAAGAAAGGAAGGCTCGTGCAATTTGTAAAGATCTTACTGAATCCTACCTCCCCGGGAGGCAAATTATAACCTTCTTTTGCCTGTCTGAGGTTCTGCAGAATGTGTTGGAGCTTTTTAGAGGAAAGGTACCACACAAATGCAAATAATAACATTATAAATATGACTTTGGTCATCTCAAAGAAAGGAAGGCTCGTGCAATTTGTAAAGATCTTACTGAATCCTACCTCCCCGGGAGGCAAATTATAACCTTCTTTTGCCTGTCTGAGGTTCTGCAGAATGTGTTGGAGCTTTTTAGAGGAAAGGTACCACACAAATGCAAATTAATAACATTATAAATCAACTCAATTCCCAAAAGGATAACCATTTAACCCAGCAAAAAAAGAAAAACAAAAAACACACAAAGCCCCAGACTATGACAGTCTTTGTCAGAAAATATATTTATTATTGATAGTGAGTGAAGTAACGGTGTCAGTGTTCATGATAGAGAGGGTGCAGAAGCCAGGTTGCCTTTATGTTTATAAAAAAATGCCTTATTTCACTTGTAATCAGAAACATTATTCCAGTAAAAGAGGTACATTTTCTCTTTTTGTCTTTTTACATGATCACCATAATAAGTTAAAATAAAGTAGCTTTTAGATAGTCAAGGCAGAAAAGGAAAAGGGGAAGCCTGACATGCCACAGCGCAGCCAATTCTGCCAACACTGCTGGCTGGAGATGGAGGAAATCTGGCCTTCTCTTCTCCCCACTCCAGTGACCTCAGCCCTTGATTCCAAGCCCTGGCTCTGTGGGAGCCCAGGTTCACCAAACGATGGAGCCTGGGTAGAAAAGGAAGTAGAATAGAAAGTACACAAGGTGGAGAGGGCTGCCTTTCTTTGTAATTATCATAAATTGGGTTTATTAACACCGTGGCATGTCCTTGATGGATGATCCCTGATCTAGGCCTTGGCTTTTCAAACTGCTGCTGATCAAACCGAGATACGTTTCTGCTGAATTTGCTCTCCGATGTTTCTAATGATCTTCTCTTTAAATGGGTTGCTTTCTCACTAGGAAAAAAAAAAACGCTCCACCTCTGGAATTAACATTGAAGGAATTTTCCTTCTTCTAAAAGTTGATTTTATCCTCCCTTCTCAAGCATGCTCTGCAAGAGAAAGAGAAAATGTAAGATTTACCATCAGAAGGAGGGGGCCAGAAATGGGCAGGAACTACTTAGTACTGTTTGTGTTGCTTTTCAAAGATCCACCTCAAAAACATGTCTAGCAAGGCATATGCTTCCTAGCCTCGAAATATGACTACCTCTAATGAACACCACTACTGAATCACGAATAATCTCCAAGTAAGCCCTCCCCCCACCATATCCAACTGATTCCTAAGGGTGACCCCGGCCTGGCCTGTGAGAGTAAGGGTACTGGGGGAGCCTGGGTGCTGTCTCACTACCCTGGGCATCTGGGGATGTGTGGAAGCTTTCTGGTGGCATGGACTGCAATAAAGCTATTGCCAATGGGGCAAGGGTGGGGGTGGGATGGGGGTGAAGTGGGGCAGAGAGGGCATCTCTCAGTTAAAGTCAAGATTCGGTCCCTTAAACTTCTGCTCACTTGAGGCAGGGTGCAGCTGTTCATGAACTCACAATGCTGGCTGGAGCTACACACCTCTAAGTCAGTATTCCCACATTTCAGAAATGGTCCCTCATTCTGTTTAGTTATCTGTGTGGATGGGTGTCAGGAAGAATTCTTTTTTCCCCAGCTTTATTGAGAATTGATTGGCACGCATCACTGTACAGGTTTAAGGTATACAGCATTACAGTGTGATTTACATATATTCTGAAATGATTGTCACAACAGGTTTAATGTCCATTATCTAATATCGATACAATAAAAATAAGAGACACAAATTACCCTTGTACCTAGAATGCTAATATTCACTTCCTTAACAACTTTCCTATTTCATAATGCAGTGTTACTCATTTCTAGTATTTATTTATCTTACAACTGGAAGTTTGTGCCTCTGACCACCTTCCTCCAATACCTCCACCACGCCACATCCCCCCACCTGCCACCTCTTGTAACCAGAAATCTTGTCTTTTTCTATAAGCTTGGTGTTTTGTTTTTTGCTTATAGATTTGACATATAAGTGAGATCATACAGACTTGTCTTTCTCTGTCAAATTTATTACACTTAGCATAATGCCTTCAACGTCCACCCACGTTGTAGCAAATAATAGGATTTCCTTGGTGTTTTTGATAGCTGAATAATATTCCACTGTACCACAACTTCTTTATCCATTTATCTACTGATAGAAACAGGTTGTTTCCATGCTTTGACCATTATAAACAATCCCACTATGAACATGCAGATGTACTTTTCAAGTTCATGGTTTTTTTCCTTTGGATATATTCGCAGAAGTGGAATTACTGGATGATATAATAGTTGTATTTTTAATTTCTTAGCGTCCTCCATACTATTTTCCATAGTTACTATACCAATTTAATAACCCCACCAACAGTGCACAAGGGTTCCCTTTTCTCCACGTTTATACAGTATTTGTTCTCTCTGTTTCTTTGATGATGGCCATCCTAACAGGTATGAGGTAATACCTCATAATTTTAATCTGCATTTCCTTGATGGCTAGTGATATTGAATATCTTTTCATATATCTGTTGGCCATTCATATATCTTTGAAAAAATGTCTATTAAGATCCTTTGTCCATTTTTCATTGGATCTTTTTCTTTGCTACTGAGCTGCATGAATTCTTTATATTATTTTGGATATTAACCCCTAATCAGAAACACGGTTTGCAAATATTTTTATCCCGTTCTCTAGGTTGTTTTTCCACTTCGTTGCCTTCTTTTGTTGTACACAAGTTTTTTAGTTTGATGTAGTCCCACTTGTATATTTTGTTGCTTGAACTTTAGGAATGATTTCCAAACACTAATTATCAACACTGATGTTATGGAGCTTTTATCTTATGTTTTCTTTTAAGAGGTTCATGTTTTCTTTTACTTCAGTCTTTAATCAATTTTGAGTTAATATTTGTGAGTGGTATACAACAGAGGTCTAGTTTTTATTCCTTGACATATGAATATCCAATTTTCCCAGACCATTTATTAAAGAGACTTTCTCCATTGAATATTCTTGGCTCCCTTGTCAAACATTATTTGACTGTATGTGCCTGGGTTTAATTCTGGGCTCTCAATTCTGTTTCACTGGCCTATGTGTCTACACCATAGATAGCACCATACTGTTTTAATTATTATAGCTCCAGAGTATAGTTTGAGATCAGGACATATGATACCTCCTGCTTTGCTCGTCTTTCTCAGGATTCCTTTGGCTAGTCATGGTCTGCTGTGGCTCCAAAAAATTTTAGAAGTTTTTTTTCCCCTTCTTTCCCCCCTATTTTTCCATAAAAAAATACCATTGGAATCTTGATAGAGATTGCAAAAAATCTATAGATGACATTTGTTAGTATCGCTATTTTAGAAGCATTAATTCTTCCAATCAAAGAATACCTTTCCATTTATTTCTATCTTCTTTGATCCCTTTCATCAATGTTTTATAGCTTTCGGAGGAGAGAAATCTGATCTCCTTGGTTAAAAATATTCCTAAGCATTTTATTGTTTTTTAATGTTCCTATGAAGTGAAGTGAAAGTTGCTCAGTTGTGTCTGACTCTGTGTCCCCAAGGACTATACAGTCCATGGAATTCTCCAGGCCAGAATACTGGAGTGGGTAGCCTTTCCCTTCTCCACGGGATCTTGTCAACCCAGGGATCAAACCCAGGTCTCTTGTATTGCAGGAGGATTGTTTACCAACTGAGCCACAAGGGACAGATGGGATCAATTTCTTTTTTAGAAAATTCACTGTTAGTGTATTGAAACACTACTGATTTTTGTACATTAATTTTGTATTCTTCAACTTTATTGAATTTGTTGATCAATTCTCACAGTTTTCTTGATTAGGTTTTTAAGATTTTCTTCATACTAAATCCTAAACAAACACACAAAAGTTCTTAATGATCAGATTAAAACTCTAACTAGCTGGGGCTGGAGATAAACTATCTCTATTTTTTAAGACACTTTAAGAAGACAAAAGTGATCCTTTCTCCTTTAGTTTTGAAATTAATCAAGAGGAAGAGGCTGGGTCAGGGCCAAGACTGCCTCTGATTTTTTCATGCCTTCTTCCTTCCATCCCTCACACTTCCAGCCAGTTATTCACGTATCCAACTTCTTAACTGAGCTCCTACTAGGTATTCTTTATACTGAGTTACATGATATGAGGAAAGAGGCATAATCAACAGTAATAACTTGCTGTTTTTAAAAATAATTTGCTAAATATGTTAAAATTTTCTTTTCCTGAATAAATGATACATGTACACAGTGTAAGACTCAGGAACAAAAGAATACACAGGACCAAGTCATTTTTCCCTTTCTCCTACTTTCCAGTTTTTTGTGTTCTCTTCCAGAGAAGGTATTAGTTCAAAAGCAGAGAGGTGCTGCCTGTTTCAGAAGAGGATAACTCTCTGCAGCTGGCGCGATCAAGGAAGGTGCCTCCAGTGATCTTCCACTACGGACAGGATATACAGACAGAAGGACTGGAGGTGGGGGGATGAGGCGGGGAAGAACTGGGAAAGATTCAGAGGAGGGCACAAGCCCATTATGCATGGGATGAAGAATGAAGGAAAGACAGGCCCAGCTAGAGGAAAGGACAGACAGTCAGGACGCACCAAGGAAAAGAGTATAAAAAGGGGCCCCTGTGACTGTTAGGCTGGGATTCGTCCTTGTCGGCCACTGAAAAAACCTGGGAATCCAACAATTTTTTTTTTTCTTAACAGGAAAACGTCATTTAGAAAGGTTACCCTGACATCCTTAGCACAATTGCTTCAACGGAGAAGTGTGTGGAGGCAGGGAAACCAAGAGGAGGCAGATTAGAAATGAAGCCAGGCTGGGAACAAGAAACAGTGACAAAAAGACAGCAGAAAGGGGAGAAAGCAGTGACGGAACCTCAGGCATGAGGGCTCCTCAGTGACAGGGAGGAAGGGGGTGTGGCCAAAAGACACAGGGAAGTCAGTGAGAGGAGTCATTTTGGGAATAAGAAATATGACTCTAACTTTGGGTCTGGGATGATGATGAGACATCCCAGAAGGAAAGGTCCAGAGGGAAGTTGCGGGCTTGAGAAAGAGCTGAAAGGTCTTTAGAGATAAAGATTTAAGGATAGAGATGAAGAAAGGAGACGGAAATAAAGGGGATGAAAAGGAAGAGGACGGCAAATAACCATCCTGGGTCACAGGTGCACAGGAGGAAGAGCTTACCCTAAAGGTTATCCTACAGTGTCCATGATGACAGGTTTCTAAGAAGCCCATGTCCACGGGGCACAAAAGATATAAAAGCAGACTAAGCAGTGTGTAGAGGACGCGTATAGCAATGGTCAGAAAAGACAATGATGCATCAAAGAGGAAGTGGGTCAGAGAAGCCAGACACGTCTAGGGAAAACAGAAAAGACAAAGCAGATCAAGCAGAAGACTCCACTCAGCAGAGAATCGTCTTGCAGAATTGGCACCGGAATGCGAGGCTTCTCTCAAACCCATCGCTCAAGGATGAGGTCTATTTGTCTGAAAGCTTAAAAATTGAGCACTTACCATGTAAGAGTCCGACCAGGCAATGCCACGGCTGTCATTTATCCTCAAACCCCGTGACCTGACCTGTGAAAGCCTCTCCAGCTACAGAGGCAGGAAGCTCTATCAACTCCAGATACACAGACAACCTTGCCACAACATTAGTTATTAATACAAAACGGAAGTCAGTGTAAAGAGACCTACACTGAGGTTATGCGAGGGCACTTAGAGACTAAGGGAAACGATCACTTTGCAGGTTATAATCTGTTACCTGCCTGCTCAAAACCACATAGCTGGGCCTCAAGCTACAATTCAGGTCTCACAGGGATAGCAACAGTCGTGTGACCAGGTACCTCTTTTCCAATGTTACAAAATGATCCACAGTGACCACAATGTAACTGAAGCAACTGCTGAAAGTATTGGCAAGAGTCTAGGGAACCTTTTTACTGTTCTCCTCCCTGTAACCCTGACTGAATGCAGAAGGGTAATTTTTCAGCCTGGTCATGTACTGCTAAGAATGTCAGACTCTCTTAAGAGAGACAAGCTGGGCCCTGGATAGTGTGAGGATCATGGATCAGCCTACCTGGAAGACACTAAAAGAACATTTTTGAACAAATATAAAACACAAAAGAAGTAACCACAGTCACAGAATATCTTGCCATGTGTATTAAAAACCGCATCCTCAAGGAGAGCACGGCAGTTCCCCTGATTCCCAGGCAACTCCCTGAAGACACAGGGGATGAGGCTGTGTCTTCCAGGGCTGGCATATACACACGTTGTCAACTGCACTCAGCTGCCACCAATGGGTGGTGGAGGTGGCCCAAGACCACCTCACTTCTGTCAGAGACATTCACAGACACAATGTCAAGTTGAAATTTATTTTCAATGAACAAATTGGTAAAAACATTTTGTGTTTTTACTGTATCACAAGTATGTAATAAAAACCTGTCCCAATCCAGGAGCAAGGACCTCTGGGTGGAGGACTCCTGAGGCCTGACAGGGTCCGTATCAGTCAGCTTCCACGTATAGGTTCTGTAAGTCGCTGCTGTCGGGCTGAATTTCAACTCTGCATAAATTTAACACTGCATAAATTAACATAGGAAATTCCCCAAAGAATGAGGGAGAAGATTTGCAAGTTATAAAAAATTGCTTCCTTCATTTAAGGAACTGCTAACACTTAATCTTAATGTGGAGGAAGAAATTCCTGGCATTTGCTCATCATTCACGTAGTGGGGCCTGCGGAAACGCCTTTATCAACAGCTGGGTAAATTACCCAGAGAGACTGGTTCAGGCACCCACACAGCTCTTTTCCTAAGTCTCTGCGATCCCGGCCACTGAGGAAGAAGCTTGCAATGCACCCTGTCAGACAGGAGCAGGGGCCCTGGGGACAAAAGGATGCGTGTCATTTCCATTGATTAAGATGATCTAAAGGTCTTCCGCAAATATTTTAGTTACATAGTGATCTCATCAACTGCTTTCTTGGAGGGGCAGACCATCACTGGCAGTGTGTCAACTACTGGTCCTCTCCATATATGTAAGAAGAATAATGGTAACCCTGGGTTACTCACAACTATCATGACAATAAAAATAATGTTCCTAGTCTTTACAAAAAAAAGAAAAAAGATACCAGACGTTCCTGGTAGCCCAGCAGTTAGGAATCCACCTGCCAATGCAGGGGAACATGGGTTCGATCCCTGGTCTGGGAAGATCCCACATGCCGCTGGGCAAGCAGGCCTGGTACCACTACAACGGAGCCTGAGGGCCCTGGAGCCAGTGCTCCGCAACAAGAGAAGCCACTGCAATGAGAAGCCGACAAGGCACAGCAACAGAGAGCCAGTGCAGCCAGGAAAAGATCACCACTCAGAGTGCCTGTCTCTGTGCGGTTCCAGGATTTCAAAAGACCTAGCAAAGCCAGGTTACGGAAGAAGGAAGGCTTACCAGGGAAAGGATTACCTGGAAACAGAAACGTGTCCTGACAAACCCGAGATTTCACTAAAGAGGGGCAGGAAAAGTGGGAAGTGGAAGAGAATGGAGCTCCGAGGAGGAACAGGGAGTGACAGAGACAGGAGGAGAAGACTGTGAGAAGTAAGAGAAAGTAATCAATAAATTCAATTTATGAGAAGCACAAAGCGTGCCTTGTCTGTGTGCCAAGGACTGCTCCTGGCCACCTGAAAATCCGATTAGTGAACTTATTTTGTTTTCAGTATCTGTCTCTTCCCCCCAGCAAGTGCTGTTCTTTTTGTTCTTCCTTCTTGGAGAAAACGCAGGTTAATTTTTTATGCCTGGATCTAGTTTCATCTTTTCTTATGACAAATGTTCTCTGTGTGATATTCAAATTAAGTTACAAGTAATTAACTGTTTATACAATTGCTGTAATAACAGACAAAACACTAACACGCTGCACCTTCTAACTCTTGAAGCATAAACACTAGAAAAGAAGTGCCTGTTAAGAAAAATAAGAGTCTATTACCACAGTAATATTTCTTCTATTAAAACCAGATTTTTTTTAAGAAAATGTCATAAAGCAACTATTACTCTCAGAAGGTGCTTTAGGAAAGGACTCCTGGGACAGAAGAGGCTGGAGTAAGGAATCTAAACTTTGGAATTTCATTTGCTTTGAAATGACTCCAAATCTGAAGGGGGGTCCCACGGAAGGATGGGAATGCTCTCCTCAACGCCCATGCGTCCTCCTGAGGATAAGTGGCCCATTAGGTGATTAAGAAACCTCACTGTGAGTGAATGAAAGTTGTTCAGTCGTATCTGACTCTTTGCCACCCCATGGACTACACAGTCCATGGAATTCTCCAGGTCATCGTACTAGAGTATGTAGCCTTTCCCTTCTCCAGAGGATCCTGACCCAGGAATTGAAGTGGAGTCTCCTGCACTGCGGGCGGATTCTTTACCAACTGAGCTATGAGGGAAGCCCCAAGAAACATCGTCAGGTGGTGATGATAAACAAGCCTTCAGGCACCATAAGAGCAGGCTCCCTTTGAAGCCTTCTCAGAAGGTGAACCTTTCTGGTTTACCTTGGTGGGCATGTGTGTGCACTGGAAGCAACAGCCTAAGGAGAGGGTCTCGGATGTGGGTCGGGGAGGGGAGCAGGTGCCTGGGAGCAGCAGAGCCAAGGAAGGGTCCAGTCACAAGTGTGGGCTGGCCAGGGGACAGTCACCTCGCCTGGGAGCCCTTTCCTCCCTCCTGCCCAGGAAAACCAGGTGTGGCTCCCCACTTGGCAGCACCTATAGCTGCAATGGCTTCCCAGGTGGTAAAGAACCTGCCTGCCAACACATCCATCCCTGGATCGGGATGATCCCCTGCAGGAGGGCATGGCACCCTACTCCAGTATTCTTGCCTGGAGAATCCCACAGACAGAGGAGCCTGGTGGGCTACAGTCTGTGGGGTTGCAGAGAGGCAGACACAACTGAAGCGACTTAGCACACATGCACAGCTGCAGTGCGGCAAGACGATGGGAGAAAGGAACTTCTTTTTCAGAGGTTCCTGACCTCTGTCTAAGACATCTGATTTATTACTGAGGCTGAGAACGGAACTAGTCAGTCTGATGAGACTGCTGCAGGTAGCTCAGACCCAGGAGGCTGTGACTGGCAGCTCTGCCTCTCCTGAGAGTAGGGAGGCAGACTTGGCAAGATCTCTGAGGCTAAAGACCTCTCACGCAGTTCAGGCCAATGGGGCTCTAGAGCTGGGGTTCTCAGACTCCACGGACACATGAGGAATCTGTTGGGAGTTCAGATGTTCAGGTCCCACCTCAGACTCTTGAGGAAGGACCAGGCACATGCATTTTAAAGACATTCCCCCAGTGATTCTGATCATCCATGTCTGTGACCTGACATTACAGGGAACAGCATACTGAGTATGGCATCAAGTCGTTCTGGTTTGGACCCTGTCCCATCTACAGACCTCTGAAACTCCTGGGGTGCTAATTTTTCCAAGTGAAGAGATGTGATTAGGTTATGTGATTTCTATGTCCTTCGAGCTCTAACAGCTTGAGTCTATGAAACCGAGTCTATTTGCATGTAATTTATAGCTCATCTTAAAACAATGATAAAATACAACTTGCTCTGAACATTAGGTTTTTCTTCCAAAAACTCTGATTTCTAAAGTGAAACCTACCAATATGGTTTCAGGTGCTCTTCATACTCAAATAACAGGGATGTATGTCCTCGACCCCTGATCTACTGTAAATCCAAGTACAAGGGGAGATAAATCCACTGTTCTCAAGACACCGACACATTGTGCCCTGGCAAAGTCCTCTACAGGCACTGATCTTGAGGTCTTCTATGTTGGAGGACAGCCACAGACTGGAGTGTTGCTTATATTTTCAAAACAAAGAACCAGGTATACTAGTCTTAGAACGGAGTCACTTCATCTAGGATCTGCCTTCATTTATTGGTTCAAATAACTTTCTGATCTCCTCAAAGAGGTCAGGGGAAGCACACAGGCCTAAGTGAGGGCGGGGCTGATTCACTGATACGATGTCCTCATTTCAGTCCTTCCTGTAGCTGAGCAGCTTGCCTGGTCACTGCCCCACTACCCACTTGTTGATCCAGACCTTGGCTCCAGTTCAGGAGCTCTGTCTAGCCTCCACCATCTGACTCCAGCCTCCTTGCTCACCTCTGGCCCATGGGCCTCTCCTGGGTCAGGCCTTTATTTCTAGTCTGGTCTTTCCTTGGCTCTCCTGAGCCGGCTTCCTGCTCTATTTCCATAATCCCTTACCACCCACGGTCCATGGCTCATAGGGTGGAAGCCAGCCCAGGGCAGAGAAGCCTGGGGCCAGCTGAGGGATGTGGCCTGCTTTCTGCAATGCAGCTTACTAGCTGCGGGGCTCCATTCTGCCAGGCAGTGCTGAGAACACCGCTGTTCACTCCATTGACTCTGGAGAAACTGTGAGGCTCTTTTCACCCCTCCCAGTTCATTCTGCCACCTTGACTTCCTCGGGGCTGCCAGGAGTACCAGCCTTAATGAAGGACCAGTCAACACGCAGACCAACCAGAAGCATGGCTCTCCTTCCAGAGGGGAAGCACAAGGCTGACAGCAAAATCTAAGAAGTAGAGGCACAAATGCTGGAGGTCACCAAAGCAGAGACGCTGCTGTGCCAAAGAGCCCGTGTCTCTCACTGGGAAGGTGCTCAGGAACCTGGGCTCTTGCGTGGTCTGCCGCTTGTTTTCAAACATGGAATACACAACAGCTACAAGGCCTTGGTGGATCATTGAGTTCAAATCCTTAATTTACCAAAGGAGAAACAGAAGCCCAGGTCACTGTGGCTAGATTGGAGTGTTCCAGCAGTCCCCATAAACTTCCCGCTGCGGTGAGCACAGGACGTTCAAGAATCTAGCCAGCTTTTCTACCTTTCTGTCAATAGCAGTAGGGCTGAGAAAGAGCTGGAGAGCTTAGAATGCTACCTGCTAAGCAGCTACATTCTGCAAATAAACTGAGGGGCAGTGAAGGGGGTCCCAGGGAGCAGGGCACTGCAAACTGGGGAGCAGGCCTGTTCTACACACCCGCTTTGTAAGCAGAACTCGGGCACATTTTGGCCCACTAGTGGGTCAGTACTATTGGATTCCTGCTGCTCCCTCTCTCCCACTCTCCTGTAAGGTACATGAAAGCCAGACTGAATGTGAATCAGGCTTTGCCGTTAAGAACAGGTAATTCAATCCTGAAGAGTTTATAGAACGCTACAAGGCTTAAAAAAAAAAAAAAAAGCTATGAGACTAAGCAGATATGAGAAATAAAAGACACAGAAGTCTATCAATCAATGTCCTCCTATATTTTTAAATGCTGTATTTCATAAAGCTAGCCAGTAGCTTTTAAGTCTTAGTAGTAGTAATCACAGCAATTTAATATCTCTTCACCATTATGAAGAAAACATAACTTAATACATTGGAAGTAACGGTCTACAATGTCTCGTCTTGACCGTGAGGAATTGTTTAAGACTAGCTGAAGTAAGACTGATGTGAATTAAGTAGATGAATAAGAAACAAAAAGTAAGGCTAAGGAATATCCGGAAATTTTCTTATCAGTGAAATCTATTAGTCTAGAGAACAATGCCCCAAGAGAACCAGTGAAAGCCCAACCTTATGAGTCATTTACAGTGGAGTGGATTAGACTATTGGAAGTATTCCAAGGGGAAAACTCTTGTACTGCGCAGGAAATGGACAACACGACCTAATGGGTTGCTGTTATGTTTAGCATGTTCAACTTGTTCTTTGGATTTAACAAGGAAACATAAGAAGGGGTGTTGACTGGTCAGGAACTGTAACAACAAATGAAGGGTTCGGACCATGTATCCTGGCCAAAGTCTCTAACACAGGCACCGAACAAGGGTCACAAAGTTAGGCTAACTTCACACACATGGGAAAACATGGTGTTAGTGGAAAAGTGACTGCTCAGGAAATACTGATGTAGCATTTCTGGCATGGTCTTAAAACACTGCTGCTGCTAAGTCACTTCAGTCGTGTCTGACTCTATGCAACCCCACAGACGGCAGCCCACCAGGCTCCCCCGTCCCTGGGATTCTCCAGCAAGAACACTGGAGTGGGTCGCCACTGCCTTCTCCAATGCATGAAAGTGACAAGTGAAAGTGAAGGCGCTCAGTCGTGTCCGACTCTTAGCGACCCCGTGGACTGCAGCCCGCCAGGCTCCTCCATCTTAAAATGGGACAGCGTTAAACCACACCTTTGGTTTTAGTCTTCATAATCCCACCCCTCTATTTGTTACTTTCAGTCTCAAAGATGATTTCATTCAATCTTCAGGTTTTCCCCTTTCACTTCCTTCGTTATTGCCCTTCCCTTACCCCCTTATTTCTGTGTTCCTGGATGTCTCTTCACACACCCAGCTCAAAAGCCAAACACTATTTATTTTTAAATTTGTTGTTTTATGGCAAGCTCTATCTTGGTCTAGTGGTTAAATTTACCATCATGACTTCCCTGGGTCTCAATTCTCTCAACTGTAAAATGGTGAAAATAAAATCATCTCTATTTACATCTCAAGTTGTCATAAAAAACAAATAAGAGGATGGATGTGAAATGACCTTGAAATCTAAATCTATAGACATACAGGGTGTTACTGGTTACTTCGCACTTCAATGCCGCTCATCTTAGGTTTAAAAGGTTTTGTGGACATAACATTTTAATACTACCTAGTGTTATATACTCCAATTCTAATACTCAAATGTAACAGCTGCGAAAACAACAGGTACCAGAAACACACTCACTGAAAACAGCATTATATTACACTGCAGATGAGAGGGGTGGGGAGGACCGGAGGACCGGATTCCCCTTGGGAATCACTAGTAGTGATTTGCTGCTTTCGGCCAATAAGTTGGTTTTGGCACAATTGAGGCAAGAAAGGAAAAAATTAGACTTCCTGAATATTCTACAGAAATGGAATCCTCACAACACTGTAAATGATATGACCTCACTTCGCAAGGCTCAGGGCTACAGAGCCAGTAAAAAACAGGGCTTGGATACAACCCCAGATTTGCCCAGTTCAAACTCTCTGCTGACCATGTGGTACATTTGATTTTGTCACAAGTTAATTTTGTTTGACTCTGTGAATGTAGGTTACTGATCACACCAGGTGGTGTGAGGACAGTTCAATACAACCCATACAATCGGGACGGAGTCAATACTCTGGACGCCACTACAGGCGCTGCTTCAGCGGTGCTACAGATCACACTGTGGACACGGGCACCTGTGTTACACGACGCTGGTGCTGAGATACACACTTTGTCCTCGCCATTCTGTGCTTTGTCATAAAAAACAAATAAGAGGATGGATGTGAAATGACCTTGAAATCTAAATCTATAGACATACAGGGTGTTACTGGTTACTTCGCACTTCAATGCCGCTCATCTTAGGTTTAAAAGGTTTTGTGGACATAACATTTTAATACTACCTAGTGTTATATACTCCAATTCTAATACTCAAATGTAACAGCTGCGAAAATAACAGGTACCAGAAACACACTCACTGAAAACAGCATTATATTACACTGCAGATGAGAGGGGTGGGGAGGACCGGAGGACCAGATTCCCCTTGGGAATCACTAGTAGTGATTTGCTGCTTTCGGCCAATAAGTTGGTTTTGGCACAATTGAGGCAAGAAAGGAAAAAATTAGACTTCCTGAATATTCTACAGAAATGGAATCCTCACAACACTGTAAATGATATGACCTCACTTCGCAAGGCTCAGGGCTACAGAGCCAGTAAAAAACAGGGCTTGGATACAACCCCAGATTTGCCCAGTTCAAACTCTCTGCTGTACCATGTGGTACATTTGATTTTGTCACAAGTTAATTTTGTTTGACTCTGTGAATGTAGGTTACTGATCACACCAGGTGGTGTGAGGACAGTTCAATACAACCCATACAATCGGGACGGAGTCAATACTCTGGACGCCACTACAGGCGCTGCTTCAGCGGTGCTACAGATCACACTGTGGACACGGGCACCTGTGTTACACGACGCTGGTGCTGAGATACACACTTTGTCCTCGCCATTCTGTGCTTGTCCTCGCCATTCTGTGCACTGACTACCCCTCCCACCCTCACCTTGATACAGCACCTACATCAAGCTTGAAAAATCCATGAATCCAACTTACAGGTTCCATGTGCTTTAGTCAGGATTGATATAGATGGTTGGAGATTGTTAAGTGCATATCAGAAGCCATTTTTAATAAATAAGGCGAACCAACTTAACATTAGCAACATTACTTCTACCAAAAACCTTGGAAGAAATGAATTTCTGGCACACTATGGAGACTCAGACAAGCGCCACAGAAGCGGAACAGATAAAAGCCTCAAGCCACAAGGTCTTTAACAACAACACAAGCTTTTAATAAATCTTGGTTCCAGTTTTTTCCACTAGTTTTGCTGTTGTTTTCCAGCTATCCAGACAATACTGACCCTCCTATTTCCAGCGTGTTAGAAATTTATACTAACTGGCATTATTATAACTACAGCAAATTAGACTGCAGGAAGGCATGCTGTGCAACTCAAACACTAGATTTAGTTGGGTTACAAGGTCAACTCTAGGAAGTTTGTCAGCAGAAAGAACCACGGTTTCCAACAATTTTCATCTCTCAGAACCACCTATATCCAACTGTTAAATCAGTTAAATGATAGGCAATTATGTGACCTGCCAGAATTGTTAATTTGCTTCAGGGTTTATCACTGGCTTTCTAAAGTACATAAATTAGGGAGAACACACGTCCTGTGATCCTCCTATTATTCTGCTATGAAAGATGATACGAAGAATATGGCCATGGTACACAGAAGCAACGGGAACTGCTTCCTCAGCATCTCTGGCCTCTCTTTCCCTGCCCAACTGAGTGGAGTCTACCAACTGGCAGAAGCCTGAGAGGTGCTTGCATTTGAGGGGTGGGGAGTGCGGAGGGGTTGTTTCAATTTTACGTCTGCCTTTGATTTTTTAAACCAGGCTCTTGGCATGACTACTGCTAAGTCGCTTCAGTTGTGTCTGACTGTGCAACCCCACAGACGGCAGCCCACCAGGCTCCCCCGGACTGGGATCTCCAGGCAAGGACACTGGAGTGGTTGCCATTTCCTTCTCCAATGCACGAAAAGTGAAAGTGAGGCTGCTCAGTCGTGTCCGACTCCTAGTGACCTCATGGACTGCAGCCCATCAGGCTCCTCTGTCCATGGGAGTTTCCAGGCAAGAGGACTGGAGTGAGGTGCCAGTGCCTTCTCTGTCAGCACGACTACTACGTGTTTATGAACTTGAAGCTGTTGGCCCCTTAATGTGTATCCTTCCTCTTTGCTGGCTTTGACTACTGGCCCAGAATATGGGGCAATGACCTTGACAATACAATTACAGTATAGAGGGCAACTAGAAAAAGTATTATTTAAGTAAAATCTTTTTTTTCCTGCAAGTGGAACACAAGGAAACCATGGACTCTTCCTACCACCACCTGGATGAAAGCTTAATCAACTCGTGACCGCACAGAGCTTGTCACACACATTAACCTTCCCAGTGCCCTGGATGGCAGTCTTTCTATTTCTCTGGCGCCCCCGGTAGCTCGGTTCATACACCCACCTGTTTGGCCTGATTGACGCAGCGCATGTACTGGCTGGCCAAAGCTGAGCAGCTGAGGGTCTGCTGGGTGTTCTGGCGGTAACACTGGAGAATCTGGGCCTGCAGATCAGCACAGACGGGGTGATACTCATACCGCCTGGAAACAAAAACAGGTACCACTGAGACAAATGGGCTTCAACCTGAATGAAGATCAAGGCTAAAAAATACATAAAGCATCAATATACAAATGTTGCAAATGAAAAAATAATAATTAAAAAAAGAACTTTAAGAGAAATAATTTTCTTTGACCTTTTAAGAAAGGTATTCCACAAGATAAGTGACTACTGTGAAATTCATTCTATTAACTGACACCCCCATGAGACTCTCTGGACAGAGCAGCATTCCCACCCCATCCAAAACGTGGCTGCACGAACGGAGCCGGTTACTCTGCGGCCCAGCAGCCGGGTCGCCAACCTGGGAGCCTATGTTCTCTTCCGCTCCCACCTCCAGTGGGTCACAGTGGAGACCCTGCAGTCCAGTCCTTTCTCCATACTCACTGTTATATTAATTCTTAATCATTTATATCCTGGACTCAAGCCATGAATCTCTGGTCTCTTGGTCTCTTAGCTTTCCCCCTCCACTCCTAGTCTCCCAAAAGGTTCTTTCTCACAGCCAAGTCTAGACAGCATCTGCTTTCAAATGAAACACATGGTCAACAGGCAGGTCCTTTGGGATCAGGTTCCTGCCCACTTTCTCACTTCAGTCCCCACCCTGTAGAAGCTGCAGCCTGACCACATTCCTTCACATCTTTGGTTCTTCAGGGTTTGGTTCTTCCACATCCCTTCATGTCTTTGCTCCATTGCTCTTGATTTTGGAAATGCTCTGCACCCAAGCCTCACCCTTTTCTATGTATCTGGAAAACCCCTGGTTTAGTTGCCAAGTCGAGTCCAACTCTCATGATCCCATGGACTGTAGCCTGCCAGGCTCCTCTGTCCATGGGATTCTCTAGGGACGAATACTGGAGTGGCTTGCCATTTCCTTCTCCAGTAAAACACCTACCCATCTTCTAACACTTGAGCTAAGTACTGAAGTGTAACCTCGATATGGCTTTCCCTAGCTCTCTCTATCCATAGTAGAGTCCATCATTCCCTTTATGATGCCCTCTCGCCCGTATTAACTTCTTTCACTGTGTACTTAACACTGACTGTACTACAGTCAACTGTGACCTACTAGCATGCAAATCCCAGGTAAGGACTGCATCTTATTTTCTCTGTGATCTCAGCTATTGACATGGGTCCCTCTTATAGAAGGTATGCAATAAATTGTTCAGAATACAAATGAGTGGACAGAAATTTTTTTTCATTTCCTGAGCTAAAATTTTACTAATTATACTTACAAACCTCAAGATTTTAGAGTGCTTTCAGTGAAGATGCAGTACTAACATAAATGCTTCCAAAAAGCTGACAATATACACTTGAAAAATGGTAACAATAAAATATACCAAATGGATTATACAAACAAAACTGAAATACTCTTGTAAAATGGTAGAGGAACTTGGATTATAAGGAATAAATACACAGAAAAATATATACATTATTATCACTTTAGGGAGTCTGGTTTTTTTTAAATCAGTTTTGTTTAATACAAAAGGTTCTAGACTTTCTTATCAGTTCTTTTCTTGAAATTTAAACTTGTTATTTCCATAGTAATCTTGAAAATAGCATTATTTTAAATTTGATGGGTTCTAAAATACCCCTAGAGAATACAGGAGAAATATTTCTCATCAATAAGGAAACCCCTGGGTGAAGATTTGTCTCCTCATTACTTTTATCTAACACTAAGCTAACATATATATACAGTTAGAATAGAAAACTGAAAAGCAAACCACGTTACTGGCCCCTAAGGGAATTTACTTCTTACTTCCCTCTGAAAAAGAAGACAGAGAGATAACATCGTACTTTTTCATTCATTACCTTACTGTTTTGCCAAATACCCAAGAACAGAATTTAAATCCAATCCCATTGTAGCTTTAAGTTTCTCAAGTTCAGATGTCTGTGAATGTCTCTGGACACGGATCTCCCTAATCCCCTACCATGAACATCAGCATCTAAAAGGAGTCAGCTGTGCTTCAAAGGGTAGAGGCACAGACAAGACTGACTGACTACAGCAAGACACACATCTGAACAAATAATGAAACAGGATTAAGCATCAGGTGAGCTGAGACAAGCACATGCACAACTGATGCTTCTAACAGTTGAAGAGGAAGCAGGGTTACATTCTATCCCAGTGTTGAGGACCAACATCCCTCCCACATCCCTTGGATTTAAAGCAGGGGAAGGGAGATGGGCGAGAAGGCTACTAGCACCCTCCTCATTAACAGGCAGTAAAAGACCGAAAAGAATGAGCTGCCACATACTGTTCATCACAGGAAGGTGCTAGAGTATTTTTCCCTGCTAAAAAGACTATTCACAATAGCATTCATTCATCAAATACTATGGGCTCCTTAGAATGGGGTTATTTAAGGTATAAGTAAGCATTTATCTTGGGTTTAGCTATTACTCCTGAAGTTAAAGTCCATGATATTTATGATTTGCAAGGTGTCAAAATATACTTTTATCACCAGAAATCAATACTATTCACTTCCAGGGCCCTAGATTTCCTGTATGGTAGTTAGGTCTGTGTGAGAGTGTGTGTGTGTGCATGTGCATATATAGACATCTTCTGAAATCCTTTCTGTATACATGTCAGCCTGTATTGATGATCAGAAGACAGAATGGGGGAAAGAGAGGATGGGAATCAGCGTAATTATCTTCCAGTTCCTGGACTAGGCTCTGGTATATTTTGCTTGGATTAACCTGTAAGGGCAAAGCTCTGTCTCTGTATTGATCTGCAATGCTTGTTATGCTGCCCTAATGCACTGTTTTCACTTTGGGAAAATGCTAAATGAGATTACTGTCTAACATTAGAAGGCCATAAAACCCAAGCATGGCACCTTCCATTCAGGAAAAGGGTTTGAAAGTCATTTCCAATATGCATTATGGTAAACCCTCCGTAGAGTCATTGAGTCAGCAATTGATTTTTATTGACTGCTTCCATTCCTGCTGATGGAAAAAGCCACTATTAGGTAAAAATAACACAAGGCAGAATTTCAAGATACCCAAGAAGGAAAATTAAATCTTAGCTGCAAGAGACATTTAAACAATTTAATTTCTTGGTATGAAAAGATTAACAAAAATAAATAGTGAACAACAAAAGAGAAAGATGAAATATTTGGAGAACTCAAAACTATAAATAAAGAAGCGAGAGAGAGAAGAGTTATCCAAAAACATACTCAGCAAAAAGGAACTGGCAGAATAAAGTTGATACATGGAAATATATATTACTCAAAAAACAAAAGAAATCCAGTTGAGTGAATCTGAAATTACTGGGGACTTCTGATGGAGCCCACCACTTGTCCATCTGTCTCTCTACCCCTCCTGTACTCTTTAGTCCACTCCCAGTCTGCTGCCTGTCTCTTCCTTCTTTCTCACCAGCATGGGAAGCTGGGGCCAAGCCCTTCCCATCCCCACTCCACTTCACCCCACGGGGCGCGTCAGGCCAAGGACCTCACTCATAGCATCCAGTGGCAGAACTAGAGACAAGATAGCTGGGTAAAGAACAAAACCCAACGCAGCGCTCTGGTAGGCAGTCTATAGCCAATAACATATCATTTTTTTTGCTAATGTTTAACAAACACTAATATTCTTTGAAAAGGTAGCTTAGAAAATACACCCAAGTATTTTTCTTATAACAATGACAGATCCACTGTTGAAACTTCGGGGCAGGGGGGAATCCCAATTAAGGCTAAGTTCTTATCATAGTGATGGACAAAAATTATCACTACTAAAAGTTTCTGATCATTTCCTTCAGAGAGTTTCCTATAACTTGGGAATTAACTGGTCAAAGAGAAATGAAGATACTTTGGTAAAAATGAAGTTGAGATAAACAAGCCACATTCAGAACTCTCTTCTTAAGGCTCTGGTATAATACGTTTCTACCTGGTTATCTGTTTTTGAGCTCTCTGTTGATTTGGCTGCTGCCTTTCCTACTTTCATGTCTTAGAAACTTCTTTGATGTGGGTCTGAGCTTTCTATATCAAGGAAACTACTTACTCATCTTTTCAGTTCTAATATAAACCACAAGGATAATGAGGTAATTTCAGAGAAGGGGAAAAAAAAATATGGAGATAGCCCTCCTCATGCCACTTAGAAGGCTCAAGAAGCCATATAACAGTGAGCAGGCACAACTCCTGAAGCTCTCAGGAACACAGAACCATTCTAAGTGCAGGGCGGATACGAGAATGGATACCAGGATAGCAGCCATGCATCCTTCGTGGGATCTGGTGGCCTCATAAAACGATTACCTATTACATTAAAAGCAGGTACATGACACATCTGGGGAGGGAAACGTTGAGTTCTAACTTCTGCAGCACAATGCAAAAGCTCTAACTGTAATTCTGTGCTAAAAATGTTTCACTAGATTGCTAAGTCCAGGGTCTTTCTGCCTTTCTTTCACAACACAAAACTAAAACTGCCAAGCATCTTGCCAATATTTAGTAATTCACTAATTTCTCTCATCATGTGTCATAAAGCTATCATAAATGTAATATAAAGGAAGTATTTATCTCAAATGTATTATCTCCTATTAAGTTTTTTCATTTTTAATTTTACTTTAAATTACAATCGTTTTCAGAATAAAATGTAAACAGCCTCTTTCTAACAAAGCAAGATCTGAAAAACAACTCAATTTCAAGCTTTTCTGACATTCTTAATAACTGCTAACCATCTTTATTAATGATGTTTCTATCTGAGCTGTAATCAAATTTCTACAATTACAGCTTGGAAGCAGCTTAACATCTCCAAAAGCTGCTTGCTTTCTCTGCTTCAGTTTGTCTTCATATACATTTTGCTATAAAATCTTAAAAAGTAAAATAAAATAAAATAAAAAGACTTTTAAAAATATTTATTTTACAAAATGAACACTAGCTATGATGTTTATTTATCACTTCATCAAAAAAATTTTCTCTGCTCCATCAAAAGACCTACAAGCTGTGCAATGAAGACATGTCCAGGACCAAATGCGAAATCTGAATCGCCAGACTTAATCAATGTGTAAATGAGACCAAGTCATCTTCAGTTCAGTTCAGTTGCTCAGTCGTGTCCGACTCTTTGCGAAATGACTTTTATTTGAAATATCTCAATAAGGCTTTAGGCTAGGAAAAGCATCACCAGCACCATGATCATCACCACCCTCACGATTATTTTGATTAAAATGTGGAAAATATGACTTTATAAAATAATTGTAATTAGACAACTGAGAAAATGTTAATATTGAGCATACACAATGCACTGCCCTTGGATTTCTTTTACTTTAAATACATGCATCTACATAGTACTTTGAACTCGTGTGTGTGTGTGTGTGTGTGTGTGTGTGTGTGTGTGTGTATACTCAGTTGTGTCTGACTCTTTGTGACCCCATGGATTGTAGCTCGCCAGGCTCCTCTGTCCATTGGTATTTCCCAGGCAAGAACACTGGAGTGGGTTGCCATTTCCTTCTCCAGGGGGTCTTCTCAATCCAGAGATCAAACCTGTGTTTCTTACATCTCCAGAATTGGCAGGTGGATTCTTTACCAACTGTGCCACCTAGGAAGCCCACTGCACTCATACCAACACAAATTAAAATTACATTATTTTTACCTAAGGGGCTTTGTGAGTTATTTCCATTTCCCCAATCTTGCTACTTTAGAATATTCACTGAAATTGGGCTAAGGATGGAAAATATGAGAGCTATTTCTCTCATCTGTCTACTCAGTTTACTCCAACAACAAACACTGAGCCACATTATCAAGCATGCATTACATGCCACTCCATGGTAGGCGCTGAATAAGACATGCTCCTTCCCTTCCACTGACTCCCAAACTGGGGGCGGGGGGGCGGCACAGGGTTGGTGGCACAGGAGACAGAAGTACACAGAGTCTTATAATGAGAACGGTAAGTTGTAAACAAAGTGCTGAACAGAGCTCTGGTTTTGAACGGAACAGAAACTGAACATACAGTGTTCCAGACAAGCACACACCCATCACCAGTGAACAGGAAGTGAGGACTGGCCTTAGGATTCTCTTGAAGTAACTTTCAAGCCAGCAAGAAGATCTGTCCATAGTACCTGGAACACAGAGACAGGCCCCGAGATGGAGAGAACAGACCTCCTCACACCGTGGGGATATGAATACACCCACAGTCTGGCGACTCCAAGCCTTCTGGATGCTTCTGCTTTCTCTGAGAGCAAAGTTTAGTGCTTATGTTCATGACATCTGCCAGCACAGACGTGGTTTGGAGAGCTGAGGGTAGCCACGTACTGTTAAGAGCTTATGAATTCTGAGTTAAGTTGGGGATCCCCTGAAAATAACCAGAGGCCAGGAGCCCAGTTTCAGACCTGTCAACAATAAACAAATGTTTTATTTGTTTACTGGAACCTGGAGACAGGTTTCCAGTTGCTTTGTCTAGGTAGGGTGGTAACTTTCAGAACTACTCAGGCTTCATCATATTCCCTACTTAGGGACTGCCTTCTGCAACCACAGAGAAGGAACTGGCAACCCACCCCAGGGTCCTTGCCTGGAGAATCCCATGGACAGAGGAGTCTGGTGGGCTGCAGACCATGGAGCTGCAAAGAGTCGAGCACGACTGAGTGGCCAACACTTCTGCAGCCACTCTAGGGCTTTACTACTTCATATGGCCAGGAAGGAGAAGACTGGATAAACTGGTCCTGGATCAAGGGCCAGATCTGGAGGCAGGAGGGAGACAGGAGGAGGTGGAATAAGATGGGGGAGGTAGTATGCTAAGACAGTCGGAAGCTGAAGAACCTTCCAGAATCTGAGGGGACTCCTGGAGAAGAAAGGGAAGGCATTATGGGCCAGACCAGTCCAGATGGAGAGAGAGCAGAGGGACAGGCTGAGCAGCTAACCCACCTGAGAAAGAACAGGGAAAGGGGAGGCTGCAAGTTCCAGCCTATGGGGCTATAACAAACAGGCATTTGTTTCCAGATTCTGGAAGGGTTCACCATGCAGCCTTCCTGTTCAAGTCCTCAGGCTTAGGAGAGGGAGAGCTGCATACAGCCAACGTGGCTGTCCCCCACACAGCCAAGGGGGGCACCATTGCTGGCAGATCCAGTGAGTTTTCCCTGACAGAGCACACTTGAAATGAAACGAAGACATGCCGAGGTCAAGTCTAACAGAATACCAGACACAACCTCCCAGAGGTAATCCTCCCATATTTGAAGCAACATTTATTTCATAGGACTTATTGTATCATTTTCATCAATGCAATCTAACTATTGTAGTAGCACAGACTCAGAGCATCTTCCAGTTGAGCAGTGTGATACCAGCAGCCTGTGCAGAAATATGGTCAAACACACACTTTCACGTTAGGCCCCTATTTTTAGGCACTTATAATTTTTCAAAAAGCGTTACCCTCTGGGATGAATTGTCTATGCTCCTTTCCCAGCTGAGGAGTGACTGGGGGGTGAGATGTCTGCTGAAATTTCATTTGAGTCACCCAAGCATAAAACTACATGCCAGTACCCTTACCTCTTCCCTGCGGTGATCAAATCTGAGAGTGCTTTTTCTACTAATATAACTCAGTTCAGTTCAGTTGCTCAGTTGTGTCCAACTCTTTGCAACCCCATGAATTGCAGCACACCAGGCCTCCCTGTCCATCACCATCTCCCAGAGTTCACTCAGACTCATGTCCATCGAGATGGTGAAGCCATCCAGCCATCTCACCCTCTCTGTCGTCCCCTTCTCCTGCCCCCAATCCCTCCCAGCATCAGAGTCTTTTCCAGTGAGTCAACTCTTTGCATGAGGTGGCCAGAGTACTGGAGTTTTAGCTTTAGCATCATTCCTTCCAAAGAAATCCCAGGGTTGATCTCCTTCAGAATGAACTGGTTGGATTTCTTTGCAGTCCAAGGGACTCTCAAGAGTCTTCTCCAATACCACAGTTCAAAAGCATCAATTCTTCAGCGCTCACAGCTTAATTTAAAACATTTCAAAACCGCCATATATTTCGATGACTGTGACACAGTCTAAAAAACTGGATTAGGATCAAATTTTAAGTCTGTGATGAGAGAGCGTATTATATTACATTAGCTGATACTCTTCTTTTCACCAACATTTTGAAAGCAAGATCCAAATACTAGGTACACTCAGGGAGGAATGTGCCTGACTCTCTTTAACTGAAAGAACTGCAAATGTATTTACTGCAGTGACAAGTAAAGGAAAAAATTATTCACACTGATCTGCTCTAAGTGAAAGCTGCTCAGTCGTGTCCGACTCTTTGTGAGAACCCACAGACTATACAGTCCATGCAATTCTCTAGGCCAAAATACTAGAGTGGGTAGCCTTTCCCTTCTCCAGGGAATCATCCCAACCCAGGGATCGAACCCAGGTCTCCCACATTGCAGGCAGATTCTTTAACAGTTGAGCCACAAGGAAAGCACAAGAATACTGGAATGGGTAGCTTAGCCCTTCTCCTGGAGATCTTCCCGACCCAGGTACTGAAGTGGGGTCTCCTGCATTGCAGGCAGATTCTTTACCAATGGAGCTATCAGGGAAGCCTCCGAAGTGTCAAAGTGCTAACAATGAGGAGTGGAAAGAGGGCTGGAGCTGGGCCTCCTGTCTGTTTCCTGTCCTGGTGACGATCTGTAGGGGAGGAGGCTGAGGGTCTGCCTGGCAAGAGGGAAATCCCAAAGAGGATGCCCTAGGCCATGCCAGCAAATCTCCAGGAAATAGCCAGACAGAAAAATGCCACCTGGACATCACAGAGGTAAACACACAGTGAAGGGGGAGGAAAAGATGTGCAGAAACACACGGAGGGAAAAATATTCATTATCTGTAGAAGAAACACCCTCATAAAGCTCACAGTTAAGAGCAGGTGGTATGGTGGGTCCAGGGATAGAGTGTACATCAGGAAGCGCTGCAGCTGTCCTGAGGAGGTAGCTGAGGGTAATCTATGGAGTCCATGGAGGAGAGGAGATGGGGTCTTGAAAGTCTTACCCTCAATGAAGGATAAAACAGCAAGAGGAGATGGGGTCTTGAAAGCCTTACCCTCAATGAAGGGTAAAATGGCAAGAGGACAGGTAAGAGTCTCCATGTGAGGTAAGGCCCAGGTCTTAGTCAACCTGGGCACACTCAGGGGATCAGGTTGCAGGAAGGCTGGCAGAGGTGAGAGGTGGTGCTGAAAAGGGAGGCATTGGGATGTGGATGGTCTTCTGACAAGGCAGAAGATGCTTAGATTCTGTTCTGTGGGGGAAGACAAGCCACCAACCTTTCTAAATAAGAGAATAAAGTTATAAAGGTGCTCTCTTAGAAAGCTGACCGGATGTGAATAAATCAGATGGATGAAAGTAGAAAGCATCCAGGCTGGGAGGCCAGTGGGGCTGTGTCCAGCTATAAAGACAGGCAGGAACAGAGGCACTTGGAAGCAAGGATGTGGTAACTGACAGATGTGGACGTAAAGAGGGGCAACACACACTTGGCTTCAGTTCATTAAGTTCAGTTGCTCAGTCGTGTCTGACTCTTTGGGACCCCATGGACTGCAGCATGCCAGGCCTCCCTGTCCATCATCAATTACCAGAGTCTATTCAAACTCATGTCCACTGAGTTGGTGATGCCATCCAGCCATCTCACCCTCCGTCGTCCCCTTCTCCTCCTGCCCTCAATCTTTCCCAGGATCAGGGTCTTTTCCAATGAGTCAATTCTTTACATGAGGTGGCCAAAGTACTGGAGTTTCAGCTTCAGCATCAGTCCTTCCAATGAACACCCAGAACTGATCTCCTTTAGGATGGACTGGTTGGATCTCCTTGCAGTCCAAGGGACTCTCAAGAGTCTTCTCCAACACCACAGTTCAAAAGTATCAATTCTTCGGCGCTCAGCTGTCTGCACAGTCCAACTGTCACATCCATACATGACCACTGGAAAAACCATAGCCTTGACTAGACAGTCCTTTGCTGGCAAAGTAATATCTCTGCTTTTCAATATGCTATCTAGGTTGGCCATAACTTTCCTTCCAAGGAGTAAGTAAGTGTCTTTTAATTTCATGGCTGCAGTCCCCATCTGCAGTGATTTTGGAGCCCTCCCCCAAAAAATAAAAGTCAGCAACTATTTCCCCATCTATTTCCCATGAAACGATGGGACCAGATGCCATGATCTTCGTTTTCTGAATGCTGAGCTTTATCCCAACTTTTTCACTCTCCTGTTTTACTTTCATCAAGAGGCTCTTTAGTTCTTCTTCACTTTCTGCCATAAAGGGTGGTGTCGTCTGCATATGTGAGGTTATTGGTATTTCTCCTGGCAATCTTGATTCCAGCTTGTGCTTCTTCCAGCTCAGCGTTTCTCATGATGTACTCTGCATATAAGTTAAATAAGCAGGGTGACAATATACAGCCTTGACGTACTCCTTTTCCTCTTTGGAACCAGTCTGTTGTTCCATGCCCAGTTCTAAGTGTTGCTACCTGACCTGCATATAGGTTTCTCAAGAGGCAGGTTAGGTGGTCTGGTATTCCCATCTCTTTCAGAATTTCCCACAGTTTATTGTGATCCACACAGTCAAAGACTTTGGTATAGTCAATAAAGCGGAAATAGATGTTTTTTTGGAACTCTCTTGCCTTTTCGATTATCCACCGGACATTGGCAATTTGATCTCTGGTTCCTCTACCTTTTCTAAAACCAGCTAGAACATCTGGAAGTTCACAGTTCACGTTTTGCTGAAGCCTGGCTTGGAGAATTTTGAGCATTACTTTCCTAGCATGTGAGATGAGTGCAATTGTGTAGAAGCACGGCTTACACCTGGGGATTTAAAGAATGAAAGTGCTCAAGTGATGTTTTTCCCAAGTGGAAACAACCCACCAAGATCTAGAGTATTGAGTTAGAGCTCAGCACTGGGAACAGGGCCACCATCATGGACTGGGCCTTCCCAGCAAGAAAAGGCGGGGAGTGCGGAGAGAGATGGCAGGAGGGACACCTGAGCCTTGGGCAGCAGCTCTGTTTCGGGGGGAGGTGACAGGGAAGGAAGATGGAGCAGTCAGAGAACTGGGAGCGGAGGGAAGAACCAGTATGACACAGCATCACAAGGCTGGGAAACCAGAGCTTCATGAAAAAGGAAAAAGGCAAAAAGAGTACAGACCAATAAAACACTGTGGAATTCAATCCCCAGCCATTTAGAGAAATAATTTCACTATAGAGCAGAAGACAGAAGGCAGACAGCAGGAAATTATTAAATAAGAAAATCAGCAGTAAAGAGATGAAGGCAGTGGGATTAGGTTAGTTCAACATCCTTTATGGAGTGCTTGTTCTATACCAGGTTGTGCGGGTCTATCTGTCTGTCTGTGTGTCTGTGTGTGAGAGAGAGAGACATATACTCATCCTATAAGAGCTGCTTTTATGAGGCACGTCTGGGAACAGTAAAAATATGAATGGAGGGAGCACAGCTGGCTGGAGATGACTGGAAAAGGTCTCAGATGAACGAATTCAGAAGTCTTAAAGAACAAGAAAGGCCTAGGCAGTGAGACAGGACAGCAAGGCACTCCAAACAGAAAAGAGGAAGAAGGAAAGGCTGCGGAAGAAGAGAAGACAGTTTGGAGGCAGTGATGTCACTAATGAACTTTTTCTAAGATTCATATGAAAATTTACATACAGATCAGCAAGGACATGCTCTGTAAGCAATAAAGGAATTTCCATTAAGTAGAGTAATTAACAGAAATGAACTACTCAAAAGTTGGGTGGAAGGGAAGGCTGGTGAAAAGGGGAATGTTTCGATTCAAGTCTTTATTTATTTATTTGACTGCACCAGGTCTTAGCTGCAGGATGTAGGATTTGGTTTCCTGACCAGGGATCAAACCTGGGCCCTCTGCATCAAGAGCACAGAGTCTTAGCTAATGGAGCACCAAGGAAGTCCCCACTGCGAGTCTTTAAAAGACAAGAAGGCAGAAAGGAAGGTAGACGTGGATAGGATTAAGGAGAAAAACAGACTTCTTGGTTAAAGCTGAAGTCCACAGAAAAGAATATTAAAAGTGAGGTTGGTGAGATGGAGGAGTGGAGGAGAAATCTTTCAGTAGGAAACCCCCAAAACTAGATGAATCATCTGACAGCAATGGCAATTCATATGAGTAAGGGAAGAAATCCACTGGAAGAAAGGGAAGAATCCACCAGGAGGAGGATTCTCCTTCTAAAGGCATCAGCAAGTGCTGGTGACGGAAGAGCTGAGATGGGAGTGCAAACCTGGAAATGCCATTGAAGACGTCAGCCTTTGGCACAAGCCCTTCTGATTCAGCCTCAGAAACCTTGTGAGAAATGAGACAGAGAAACTGCCTGATTATTTTAAGTCACAGGGTGAGCCATTGGGGATAACATGTATCACTGAGTGTTTGAAAAGCCTATAGATTTCTCTATCTGTGAGAGTCTTTGTCTGTCAGAGAGCTGGGACCTTCTCTTGCTCATTGCTCTCTCCCAACCTCCTTCTCTCGTGTAAAGGGGAGCTATTTCCAGAGCTCAGGTCTCTGTCCCTGCTGTTCTTCTTCTCTGGAAGTTATTCTTCCCTTTGGGGGTTCTCTCCTTTTGCTTTGTGTGTGATGAAATGGGTTTTCTAGTTGCTCTTCATCAATTAGAAACTCCGTGATCTTAGGTTTCTCGGGGTTTCAATTCTTTGTAAAATATGCAGATAGCAACCCTACCCCTCTGAAGCTATGGACTCGATCTGATGGTCCTCATATCCTTTCTATCTTGAAGACCGCTAGACTAGGCAACAACTGGATATGGCCGTTTCTTTGATTTCCATTTTCTTATCTAGACAAGATCTTCCTTCCATTTTCCACCAACCGCAGTATTGTTAGCTCAGCATCACGCATTCAATTTTGGCTCTTTTGTTCTGGTTGAATACTTCCTACTGAAGAAGTATTTGAGATTGCTAGTTCCTTCTTGGAAAAGTCTTTCACTTTCAACCCTTCCTTGGTTACCCCTACATCACCCTCGGTTAAGCTACAGTTCATGCCTAGACTACTGTTATCAGCCTCCAAACAGTCTGCCCTCAGCTGCCCCCTTTTTGAGCTCATAAATGTGAGTTCTATCTACTAAATGCATAACCTGCAAATGCCCACCTTTCTTAAGGGGCAATTGGGACTCTTCCCTCTCTCCCCCCTCCCATAACTAATTTTATTTTTAAAATGTCTCATATCCCTTGCCTTCTCACCAGCTACTACTCATGTTATTAGGAGAAAGGGACTCCACTGAAACTTCTACTAAATCACTATATACCTAGTCTGGCCTCAAAGTGAAGCACGGATGGCGACATATGCAAGGTTGTTTTCAAACGCAATCTGATAGGAACCAGTGTAACAGCCAAAGGGCACACTCCACATATTCCTACCATCTACTTCCCAAGCCACGTTAGAAATTTATAAAATCATCCTCTGAACTGATTTTATTTTTCACCCATGGGTGAGGGCACTATCTACAACAGTGATAAGTTTCCATAGGAACTAAATCCAATTTCAAAGGATTTGAATATTGAGGCTTTTTTTTAAGTGGTCAAACAACATGATTTTGTACCTAGTGCCTTACATCTTTGAAACTTGTAAAGTTATTATAAATATTAATCTCTTAAGTCTCCAAAAGGCCCTGGAATAGAGGGTGGGGGCGGGGGAACTCTTTGCATTTGGGAAATAGATATGTTCAAGGTAACTGGTAGAGAAAAGAACTTAGAAGGTGGGTTACTAACTCAGACTATGTTTGATGTCTATCATTAAAAACAACTAATCTGTGGTAACACTACTGACCAATTTTTGAAGACAAGTATACTATGAACTCATAGAGCTAATATTTCCCCATATGAGGGATACACCACTGAAGAATTTCATAACAGATATAAGTGAAGAGTTTATATGGGATATATAATTACAGTGAACTACATGTGCATCTATGGAACACCCACACAACTACTCTTTAGTTTAAAACTTCAAACATTTCTTTTTTTTGGTTCTGATTAAAGTGCTCGGTATTGATGCCGTAACACATCATCCAGTCTCACCTCTTGTGCCACATAAACAGATTTCAGCATTTTTCTGAGGACAGGCAAGATTTAGCAAACTGGCTTAACATTCTCAGCTGCTGCTGCAGAGACAGAAATTAACAAGACTAACCACGAAAGCAGAGAAAACAACAACCTCCTGCACACAAATTCTTCAAATGGTTATGATGTGCCTCACACGCCAGCATTTCAGAGGCGGAACCTCAATGGAGCCTATGTAAAGGAAAAATGATGTGTTGCTGCAGGACCAAACAACGCATTTCTCAATTCGTGTCCTGGACTGGATTCCCCATGCTGAGCCCCATTAGTTTTACACCTCCCCAAGGGTTCCAATTCAGCAGTATTAATCTAAGCCTTCGTACGCAGCTCCAGTCTCTGAACGTCTGCCATGTGACTGTCCTTTAATGCAGCTCTCCAGTGAGTTTCTGGAGGGAAATCATATAACCAGGGTAAATTCACAGGTAGCCACTCATTTCTGCCTCCCATGTTTCTACAGTTCTCTGGTAAATTCACTCTTGCCCCCTTCCAATGACTATTTCATTCCATTTCCATTCCTCCTTCACTCCTAACCATATTTCTAGTTTTCACTGAGAAAAAATAGAAACCAAGAGACAACCCCCTCACTGACCCATCATAAAATCTGGCTCTGCACCTTTTCTACAGTTACCTTGGAGAAAGGGTGCCTCTCTGATAACCATTTCTTTCCCTACTATATCATTTTCATGAGCTTGCCCACCTTCTCTGCTGCTGCTGCTAAGTCACTTCTGTCATGTCCGACCCTGTGCCACCCCAGAGACAGCAGCCCACCAGGCTCCGCCATCCCTGGGATTCTCCAGGCAAGAACACTGGAGTGGGTTGCCATTTCCTTCTCCAACGCATGAAAGTGAAAAGTGAAAGGGAAGTCGGTTCAGTCGTGTCCGACTCCTAGCAACCCCATGGACTGCAGCCCACCAGGCTCCTCCATCCATGGGATTTGCCAGGCAAGAGCACTGGAGTGGGGTGCCATTGCCTTCTCTAGAAGAGTGCTAATCCGAGAACTCCCTACAGTGATGGAAATGGTCATGTCTATGCAGCCCAACACACCAGTCAAGGTCACATACTGCTACTGATCACCTGAAAGGTGACTGTTGCCATCAAAGGTGAAACTTTATATCTTACTTAATTTAAATCTAAACAGTCACCCATGGCTAGTGGCTCTCATATTGTTGAAAGCCCAACTCTAGCAAACACTGTTCTTATGACAGCCACCTCCACTCCCTACCTTCCATCCACTTGCTTCTATCCATATCCAAGTGACCAAATCCAACCATTCTTAGTAGACGTTTTGTAGGACCCACTGGCATGGACTTGCTTGAGTAAATTATTCTCCCCTTGTGAAAGGGGCTTTTGGCTTCTGTAAACACTACATTTCCTTCCTTGTTTCTCCTCTGGCTCTTCTTCTAACGGATCTCCAGATGTGGGAGTTTCTCTGCTCTTTTCTCCATATACTCTTTCCACCATGATCTCAACCACTCCCATGGCCTTAATGCCACTGATGTGCTAACAGCTGTCAAATTCTGTATCTTCAGCCCAGCCTTCCTACAGATGACTGCCTCCTGCTCTTCACACTGAAGATTTTATATGCGCCACATGTTTAAAATCAAACAATTCCTTCTTCTTCTACCCTCAATTTGTTCTTTCTTCCCCATCTCAGTGGACGGACCTTCTCAAATCAGGGAATCACCTTGATATATACCCTTCTCTCATTCCCAATATCCAATCTGTAGCTAAGTTTTATCAATTAAACTTCTAGAATAGATCTGAAATTGACCTCTTTGTCTCCATCGTCATTATTCTAGATCAAGTCACCACCACCAGGAATATTTTAAAAATCTCGTAGGTAGTTTTCTGCTAGTTTCTATTCTAAGTCCTCCAGCCTCATTTCTACTGCATTTCACTATGAACACCACAACTGGAGTGCCCCTTTTTAAATGAATCTTATAACTTACAGGTTGTAATGCTAATCTTTCAAACACTTCCTACCATTCTTGGGATAAAATTCATAATACTAATTATAGCCAAGTAGGACATGGTTCTCCCCCACCCCAATCTCATCTCTCTCTACTCTGCTTTCCTGTAGGCTTCCTTTCAGAACCCCAAAAGAGCTGTGCTCCTTCCTTGGGACCTTAACACAGGCTGATCTTGCTGCTTAAATGACCTTCTGGAAAGCTCCCCCGACACCTATCATCTTAGCCTGAAAGGGGGTCATCTCTGACCTTTCGTGGTGGATTCCCACGTCATACGCTCTCATAGCATAGACAGAACTTAGCACAGCTATAATTGTCACGTTATTTGGGAGATTAGTCATTTCTCCCATTAGTCTGTAAGCTCCAAGAAGGCAGGGTTCCTGTCTGTTTAGTCTCCATGGTATTTCCAGAACCTGGCACAGCATTTGCCAAACACTACCGGTTGCCCAGGGCCATCACTACAGGGCTACTAGGGCACCCTCTCCACTTCTCTTCACCACTATGTTAGCCCGGGTGAATGTGCAGGCATAAGAGGGACGTATGAGGAAGTATGTCCAAACTAGTAACACTGGGGAAGGAAGTGTTCCTAACATCCCACATGGAATCAAGATGAGCTTTTTTCTAATAAAGCAGTATGACCAAAGTTAGCTTCCACAATACAGTCACTGCTTATACGGGCAGCATTTACTGTGATGGTTAACACAGAATCCGGTAACTAAAACACCTACATCCAAACCTGGGTTCCACCTTTCTCTTGCTGTGAAGCTGGTGCAAGTTGCTTAACCATTCTCTAAAGGGCAACTTCTTCATGGGCGCTTAACATTTAAGACTGTTGTAATCGTTAGTAAGATAATGCATGTGCTCTCAATATAATGACTGCTACTTGGTAAGCATTTTAACAAAATACAGTGGCTGCTATTATTACTATTGTTATTATTATCTCAAATGATAAACTTTGGGAGGTTGTTCTAGGAACCTCTTAGCTATTAGCTTATTTCTAAAGAAAAATGGGTCTCCCCTTTCAAACTTAAAAACCAAGTTTTTGAACACAATTCATGTGAAAGTTGGTCACCGTTGGTGACCGTTGCTTGAAGGTGCCCACAAACAGTTCAGATGGTGGCAAACAAGGTTCCTGCCTGTGTTTCGGATAAAGGGATTAAAAAGTCATGCTCATGTTAAAATCAAACCTCCAGGATGGGGAGTATAATTAACATAAACCTATACATCTTTTCTTCTCTCAACTACGTTCTCACGGGGAGCAACAGCCTTCCCTATGAATAAACGGAACTGTATTTGGAGTAATTACACTTGGCACAGATTCACCCACTGCTGGTGGCAGGGCTGCTGCCTGTGACTAGGTACTGAGGGGGAACTCAACGGAATCGACAGCAAACTGCTTTAATTTCCTTTAGTGGCAGCAAAGTCCTGTGTAAAACAAGCTGGACGTTTTAAGAATAATCAACACCACACAGTTAAAGTTCAATTGCCATTAAACCAGTGTTCAAACAGGCCAGAAACTGGTTTTCAGCCGCTTTCTGTGAGTTTCTATATCCTTCCCATCATAAATGTCATTCTGTAAAGCCAGGCTGGCAGTCCTCAGCAGGAGGCCCAGAAGTGCCAGCCTTAATTAAAAATGTCGGCTAACTTTTCAGCTCCTTCACGCCGTGAGATGTTTGCCCTAGCTCCACCCTCGAAAACGTTAACCACCAAAGGGTACTCAGGAGTGGGGAGAAATGTGAGAGGACCGAGGATGCTTTCATTTTCAAATGGTACAAAACAGATCCCATGGACAGCACTGACCGTGACGGCCCTGTGGCTCAGGCCACGGTGGGCCCTGGGGGAGAGCTTGGCACTGAAGGGTTTCCTTTTCTGTAATTCTGATGAGAAATTAAAGATGGCTCCCTAGTGTTGGTGAGGAGCTGTCGTGAGGGATATGAGAACCTGGGACCTTGCACATAATAAAACCTCAACTGACACGTGTGGATTGATTACTGCACAGAAGTTAACTGCACGTGACTAAGATGATGTAAAAGCTTGTGAACTTTTGAGTTTCACTATATGTTTCATCTCCTATCCTGGTAAGAAGTATATAACAGCTGTGGCTATCCAGCATATATGACGTAGACATTTTGGATGGATCTGCCTAATCTGATCAATGTAAACCACCCCAAAACTGGCTGGTTATGCCCAGCAACTTGTTTCAGTTAGGAAAGAAGAGTCTTGAGAGAGGAAGATGTTGACGTGCTGCTCAGGACTAATTTCAGTGTAAGCTCTGAATAATATTCTTGCCTGGAAGATCCCATGGACAGAGGAGCATGGCAGGCTACAGTCTAGAGGGTCACAAGAGTCAGATACAACTGAGTGACGAGGCACACTCACATGATTGGTTTGGTTATCCAAACTGCATGAACTGATGAGGTAATTTTTATGACAACCACACATAATAAAGTAAGTACTAAATGCTTTCATTTAAACTTTTCAAAACAATGGTAAATCAATTATAATATTAATTTCTACCAAATATGATTAATTTTTATCAGTTTTCAGTCTCCAATATTAGCTATAAGCACCAGTATTTATACTGAAGGAAGAATCGTTTAACAGATGGAGTTTTACTACTTTGGGTATTTAGGAAAGAGGTCATTTGAGTGCAGTCTTATTTCCCTGCTTATAAACTAAGGCTTCTACCCATGAGACACTATTTCAGAAATGCACTGAAGGTTAATATCTCTGCATGTATTACAAATGCTAACCAAAGTGCAATGTTAATATATTCTCTCACTCATTATAAAGAAAACAGCAGATCGAACGCACATTAAAGACATTCTGCCAACAGTATTTTCAATCCTAAGTTCGTTTTTAAGTCCCAGTAAATGCCAGTCATGGTCCCACTGGTACTCTGGTGACCTGAAGTAAGGAAAAAGAAATTGGCCTTCCTACTAGGAGCTATGGTCAGGACAAGAGGTAATAAAACATAAAAGCTCTGTCTTGTCGTTATTTCATTTCCCCAAACCTGCTGGTATGTAAATGGTGAAGAGAGAAAGATATTAAAATTGCACTACACAGCCTTTCTTCCTTCTTCCTTTCTCTATCCTTCCTATTTTGGGGGAGGTGCTATCAATTAAGAGAGGTAAACAGATTTTATATAGGCTTCTAAAGCAAATCAAAGGAAAACCAGCAACTCTCTTAATGCGCATGCCAACGACAGACATCACCAATCAATCATGGCACTCCAGATCCCTTAGACTTCCAGTCTCCGTGGTGTTCCAGCCTTAGCCTTGGGTTTGTCTCTCTCAGTTCTACACACCCTTGTGCTCCTGCAGCTAAGGCTGTGTGATGTTGATTCTCACTGGAAGCCTGGCTTTCTTCCAACCAGTACTTTGCTGTACAAAATCCAAGGCTTCTGAAAGTGAGGAAGAGACCAGACAATACACCTTTCTGACTCATTTCACATCCGTCCAAAAGGCACGCAAAGCCAGGAAAAATTATCTGGGCTTAGCAGTCTATTTCTTTACTTCCTGGAGAAAAAGAGTGGGAGCACAAGAGTAGGCCTCTATTCAAGCTTAAGCCTTGATCTTAACTATGTCTGCTTTTAAAGCTGGCATGAGGTTCGGATTCAGCATTCACCCTTTTAAAAAAGTATGTGCTTAAGAGAGTTTCATGACAGTCACTAGAGCCTGCACAAGCATTTTAAGCAGAACCTTCCTTATACATTGAAAGTGAAACTGGTAAAGAATCTGCCTGCTATACAGGAGACCTGGGTTCAATCCCTGAGTTGGGAAAATCCCCTGGAGAAGGGAAAGGCTACCCATTCCAGTATTCTTGCCCGAGAGGCTGCAGAGTCTGACACGACTGAGAGACAAACATTCCCTATCTATTAGCATAGTCGTTCATTTGGCTTTGAGTTTAAATTGCTCTCTCTTTCCAGGAAGCTCTTAATGACACCAGTCCCATCCAGCCTTCATAATTTGGCTCCCCTCCTCAGAGAGCAGAGCTCCTGGGCACTGTCTCCTGCCTGCCGCCTGCAGTGGAGGGCCAAGCGTGACTCTCCCCAGCTGCTGCTGTGTGTCCTGGTTTATGGCAGGGGCCTGCCTGATCACTTCGAGCCATTCCAGGCACAGAGCCTTCAGAGGCAGCCGAAGCTATTAGATGCAACCTGCTTGGGCCAGGGCCACCTTCTGCTTCCAAGGATCATTCATGTCTGCCTCTGCCTGGATACTTTCATTCTACTACTTGAGAGAAGCCTACCTCCCACACTTGCACAGAGCATTTCCCTGGATAAAGAAGTTAATAGAAGACCAGAGGATGGCTCTATGTATGTATATGTATGTGAAGTCACTCAGTAGTGTCCGACTCTTTGCGACCCCATAGACTTTAGTCTACCAAGCTCCTGCTCTACCTTGCCACAATTTAGTTCAATAAAGTCTCAAAATAATCTGGAGTATTGAAATGGAGGTAGGTTCAACAATGATTAGACATGTAGGGGGCTTCCCTGGTGGTCCAGTGCTTAAGAACCCACCTGCCAATGTGGGGGACACAAGTTTGATCCCTGGTCCAGGAGGATCCCACATTCCACAGGGCAACTAAGCCCACGCTCCACAAGAGAAGCCGCCACAATGAAGAATCCCAGCATAGCAACTATAGTAGTTCCCGCTCTCCACAGCTACAGAAAGCCCGCGCACAGTAATAAATACCCAGCGCAGCCAAAAATAAATACATAAAATTCAGAAACGTGGCTGCCTGAAAGCTAGGGACACAGACCAAAAGAGCTACCCGGGCCGCCCCCATCTATTCTTGTGAGGAAAGAAAAGTGGCGATTTCTTCTGTGCATGTGTTTGCCCCCAGCTCCCCACAGCTGCTGGCTCTCAAGAAAGTGCTGGTTGCAGGCAGTGGCCACACAAAGGGCAGCATTCCTCTGCTTTACAGAGAGTTGAAAAGACCTACGTCATTTCTCTGGGGTCCCGAGCTTCTTCTTTCTTTCCTTTTTTTTTTTTTTGGCATTACCCATAATGTGGTTGTCCATGGGATAAACAGAGACGCCTTCCCCTACAATTATATTTGCTTAAAGGAAAACACAGCTGCTTTTCTTGCATATTAAGACGCAACTGGAACTACAGAGACCAAACAAAGATTTCAAAGGGAAGGAAAGTTTTTACAGCATAAAAGATACTCCACCAAACCAACATGCATTGAAACTAAAAACCGAGGGAAAGCAATGACTATTCTCCTTGGGGACAAAAGTCCTATTGAGCAAGAAGCTAGAGGTGCCATGTTCCAGAAGAACCACCTGCTACTCCTTGGAGCTGCTACAGTTATTCAAGAGCCAGATTTTCAGAGTCCTTCCATCTCCAGGGTGTGTGTGGGAGAGTGTGCCCGTGTGCGGCCTCAGGCAAAACCAATAGGTAATTACTTGCTGCTCTCGTGGCAGGATAAGGGGACCGTCAAGTTGACTACTTAACGATCCCTTCTTAGACGAGCAGGATCACACTGCTAGCTACTGTTCAGAGGAAACCTCTGGAGAAACATGCTAACCCAGGTGAGAGCAGGTGAGGGACCCACTCCTTTGGGAAGGGGAAGGTACTGTACAGAGGATCCACCAATCCAAAGTATGGAACTGGCAAGAGAGGATGATGCATCTGTTAGTAATTATCTGCTGTACTTACAACTGCATCTAATCATACTGCTGCTAGCAGTGCTGTTTTACGTGATGTCTTCTTCATGCGGCAACCTTCTCATAAATCAAAGCAAAAGCCAATACCAGACAGTTTTGTGTACAGCCTGCCTGACAATAAAAGTTAACACTGAACCTTCACTGTTATCCATCTTCTTAAATGTGTCCATGACGTGGCAAGACCACTACATGTTACAGTGGGACTCCTACTAATACATGCAAGGTAGTGACCCACTAGGTTAATGGAACTTGACGATCAGTACAGTCTTAATTGAGCCAGGAAAAGAAATGGCTTCTCTTATCCTTGCCTTCAAGTACAGAGTTTTCTCCTCTCTGCCTTGGTTCCATCAGTCCTTGCTCAGAAAGTACCTACAGTCGAGTTGAATACAGGCAACTGTATTCAACTGTATATAGCACACCGTATATAGAGACCTCATGGAGGGAGGCAGGTAAGTTAGCTTTTGTAAGAAGTTAACTTGTTATATCAAGTGTTTAATTGGCTTTTCAAGCTACCTGACTTGAAGATGTCATGCTGTCAAATTCAAGTAGAAAAATTAATTAGATATATTTTGGTTTTGAAAATATATAAATCTGTGTACATTAAAAGAAGTGAAAAATAGTCCTTGGAAACAGCAAAGGTCAAAAGTTATCACTATCAATAATCCTTCCCTAACAAAAATCTGTCTTACACAGAAATCTAAACTGAAGGCAGGACAAATCTTAATCTAATAAATAATATTTCATTATATTTTTAATTTTGCTCTTAAGTACTCTATTGATACGGCAAAGAGGAGCACTTGCCTTCCCTAGGGCAGGTTCTGGAGATAAATTCTGGCAATCACCTAATGTCCAACTAATATCAGGCCTGTATGCACAGCCTATAAAGACAGACCAGCAATAGCTGGATAAATCAAACCCTTAGCTAGACACAGAGACATCACATAGCCACAGTCCCCTAATTTGCTGAGTAAATTTATTTCAGCCTGTATTTACTGAGTACAGAATATGTGCGAGGTGCTGGTGGAGATCTACAAACAAAATAACAAATCCAATCCCTACCCTCAAGAAGGTTTCATTTCAACTAGGAATGAGATTCACATACTGTAACCTGATACACAACCTTGGTAACCAACTCTTCAAATTCCCAAAAGTCTGTAATTCTCACTTAGCCTTTTAGATACCAGTTTCCCCTACTGTAAATTCAAATGCCCTTCTAGAGTGAAAACATCCCAAAGGTAGAAGTTGAAAAGCAGGAAAAAGTTTTATAACAGTTTTAATTCCATTTAGTAGTAATAATAGTGATATTAACTGGACATGTGTCTAAGAGTACTACCACTACAAAGATTGCCAAGGGGCAGCTCGGGCATCCAGCGGCTCTCACTTCAGAAGGCAGACAGGTACACAGGCAACTACGATCCACAGTCGGCTGCAAGAAGGGCTCAAGTTACCTGTACACAAGGGAGCAAATGTGACCTGCATTTGGGAGCTGGGAGTGGGAAGAAGGGACGTGTCAAGGAATATTTCAGATACACTGACACGTGACACTGGTCTTGGCCAGTGGATAGCTGATGAGGAAAAGGTGAAGGTGCACTGTGTTTCGAAGCTGCAGATGCACAGGGAAAGGCACTCTCTCTTGCTTTACAGAGTCAACTCCGGGGCCCATGAAAGAGGGGGAAAAAGACGAGGCTGAGGTTATTTTCACAGTATGCTTCAATATTGTAAGTTTGGGATGTTAGTCCCAACTTCTAAATAATGATTTATTAGATACTGTCAATTATTTAGCTTTGAAGCAGAAACTTATTTTGTTTTTTAATCATATGGATCAGACTGATGGATGAGTATCTTGAGATTGCAAGGCAAGCTGTTAAAAAAAAAAATAAAACTATTATCAGTAGTCACTACTTATCACTACAAATCAGGATTATCACAACACTGCACAACCAAATAAATGAATGTGGGTGCTGAGGCTGCTAGAGACCTGCGGTTCACCATCCTGAGCTCCTGATGATTAAGTGCTGGATTCACAAAAATAAAGCATCACTGTTTTCTTGATAATAAGCAAAGGTTGCAAGTAAGCTTATTAACTATAGTGATATTAATAACATAGCATACTGTCAGCATTAGGATATCACACAAGATTTCATTTGAAAACAGGAGTCTACTCACCATTTAGAGAAAAATAATATTATTTTGCAAACCACTGGAGGGACTGGGAGATAGGGAGGAAGTTGTTCTTTTCAAGGCTTATGTTTTCCCTTTCACTCTCTCCAGCTTTTCAAAGAAATAAGATTATATTTGTGATTAAGATAGCTTTTAAAATCTAAAATGTAGTTTAAATACACATAAGCAAGTACTCTTTTTTTTGTTTGTTTCTTTCCAACCCCACGCCACCAAACCTCCAGCCTTTCATTCTTCATTGCAAACATACAGGGGTTAAATAGAGTTTTCAGGAGTAACCTAGACACTTACCCATAAGTGTCATTTTTATTTCTGGGAAATATTAGGGTCCAAATGCCAAGCAACTGACTTTAGAACCAACTTTATGGAAAATTTTGTTTATTTATCATAGACTGTCAATCTGTAATTGCCTACAATCTCAAGCAGACATAAATATTCTAAAGGTGTGACAAGTAATTAGATGAGGATGGCACCATATACTAACAATAGCTGCGTTTCTCCTGACAGAGCCTCCTGTGTGCATTTCTAACTAAATTATGTACTTCCTAGCCTGTTAAAATATAATTATTATTTTGAGTAGTGTTGCTAACCGTTGGTTAATGATTCGACAGAAAACATTTGTCTTCAAATATGTCTTTTCACAGGCACAGTACATTCTCAATGGCGATTGTACAGATGCAGGGATTATCCCTTAGGGAAACATATATGATGGGTGTCAATTTAAAAACACACACAAAATCCACTCAACAGAAACCTGAACTATTGATGACTGTAATCATTACCTAACCACTGACTGCTTCGAGTGAGTGTGCCAAGAACATGCGCGGACCTCCTTTAATTCCGGTGCAACATCTCTGTGATGATCACCTTTTACAGACGTAAACAACTAAGGTGGGGCGAGGAAAGAAGAGAAGCAGCTTGCTAGAGCCACTCTGCTGCCCTGTGAAGGATCTCTATCGAGATTACATCCAGGAAACGTTCTGCTCATGCAGAAATTTACTATTTCATTATCGCTCTACTGACACTATGGAACTGAAAAATTAAGAGGAGTTCCAATACATTTTAAAAAAATCAGGAAGACTAAGAACCACAAACAAGAAGATGAGCACATCTTCTTGGTAGTTGCTGCAGCAAAATCTGTAGTGTATTAAACACCCTTTCTTCTTAAGCCTACTCCTAAGTACTACACATCAAGAAGAAAAAGAGGAGGAGGAATTTTATGGCATGGAGTACAAATAGATGCAACATTAATAAGAATGGATCAGTTTCCTGAAGAACGTGGCCAAGAGCATAGCACTCAAATCTTTTAAAGATCCAGCCTTAATGTACTTTCTGGAGCAACGATCCTATTTTCTTTGCATCATCAAGTTCTGAGAGTATATTTTTCACTTGTCTTGTCATCAGTTAGAAAAGGTGAAGATGTGTATACATTTTGGTTTTCAATTCTCCTATTAAATCAGCTTCTCAGCGCTTCAGTTTCCAAATGCTCCAAAAGAGGTATGGATTGACATTTCTGCCAAAGGACAGTTTTTTTGCTCTGTAGTTTTTCCCAGAGTTAATGGAAAAAGTTCTACCACTAATCTTCTCAATTCACCTCTGGGGAATTACAGACTAGCGGCAAAAACTGCAAAGGTTCTGCCAAAATGTGATATTTTTAAATTGCATGAGTCAAGAAGGCTGAAATTTTTCACAAGATGGGCTTCCCCCCTCTTAAAAAAAGAAGAGAGAGAGAAAGACAGACAGACAGGCTTGGGAGGCTGGATAGAGATTCACAATAAACCCTCTGAAGTGAAGTGACCTGGGCCTTGCCAACTGTAAGCCCACCCTAGTAGATCTCTAGCTATCACCCCAGGTAGGGCTGAGCACCTACTCTGTACCCATCCTCATAACTTACACATCTTGTATGAACCCTATAAGGTCTTAACATTTCCTTTATCGGCAAAAAGAAGCCTAAGAGGTTAAGTAGTCCAATGCCACACAGTTAGGAGGACTGGTCGTAATTCAAACCCAATCCATGTCATGGAAACAGAAGTACCAGCTCCTAAGGGTTTATGTAAAAATGTGTCTCACTGCAGCCTAAAAAAAATAAAACCTACTGAGACACAATCTTGAGTAACTGTCAGCAGGAGATGGATTCAGTAAACCATGGTACAATAATGCCAGGGAATACTATGCAGTACTGAAAAGCAGGAGTTAGATTTACATGTGTTGACCAGGAGTGATATACCCATAATAAATGTAAGGTAAAATACATGGATGATATAATCTCATTTTTTGTAAAAATGAAACATGTATGTTTATTACCGTTTCTGTGGATAGAGGTAAACTTGGAAAGATAAATATCAAACTACAATTTCACACACTACTTTTAAGGGATTGAGAAGGAAGAGGAAAAAATTACATTTACTTTGTAAAAAAGTAGAAGGTACTATCTTGACAGTTTAAAAAATCCATTAGCATTTATTAATTTCATGTTTTTCACTTACACTAAGCATACAAGAAAGATATCAACAGGCAAAAGTTGATCACAAAATGCAATGGGAAGGAGAAAGAATTCTTAAAAGTTTCATTTAATAATACTAATAGAATCTTTAAGGGGACTAGCAGTCCATGAGCTACTTTTATATACATCGGGTGCACATAAGCGCAGTTATAGACATAAACCAAGACTTGTGGCCCACAGGGGCCATAAGTGAATAAACCATATACAACTGCCTCAAAATACTCTTTCCAAAACCATGCAAAATTTGGTACCGAATGAATTCTCAGGACACCATGGACAGAGAGATTATGGCTAAGAGTATCTAAGTCCATCATTATACCATTTCAATTAAAAGATGATCTCATAACCATAGACTGCATGGACAGGGCTAATATGCAGAACCAGCGTCCTACCTTTTGGTGGCCCTCTATCTCCTAAGGCTCTTTCTCTGCAAAATTGCCCTAAGATTTCTCCAGATAGCATCCTATGAACTAAAACTTTCCTGATCTTTCCTCTCCACCTTTCCAGTCAAAACTACTTTTTCCTATGTCTCATTCTCTCAAGGCCCTGAACCTTGCTAAGAGACAATTAATATAGGCTGATATGTGCTTATTTTTAATGCATGTTAACACCTGGTCCCAACACTTCATGGGAAATAGGTGGGGAAACAGTGAAGATTTAATTTTGGGGGCTCCAAAATCACTGCAGATGGTGACTGCAGCCATGAAATTAAAAGGTGCTTACTTCTTGGAAGGAAAGTTATAACCAACCTAGACAGCATATTGAAAAGCAGAGACATTACTTTGTCAACAAAGGTCCATCTAATCAAGGCTATGGTTTTTCCAGTGGTCATGTATGGATGTGAGAGTTGGACTGTGAAGAAGGCTGAGTGCCGAAGAATTGATGCTTTTGAACTGTGGTGTTGAAGACTCTTGAGAGTCCCTTGGACTGCAAGGAGATCCAACCAGTCCATCCTGAAGGAGATCAGCCCTGGGATTTCTTTGGAAGGAATGATGCTAAAGCTGAAATTCCAGTACTTTGGCCACCTCATGCGAAATTGACTCACTGGAAAAGACTGTGATTCTGGGAGGGACTGGGGGCAGGAGAAGGGGACGACAGAAGATGAGATGGCTGGATGGCATCACTGACTCGATGGAAGTGAGTTTGAGTGAACACAGGAGCTGGTGATGGACAGGGTGGCATGCGCAATTCATGGGGTCGCAAAGAGTTGGACATGACTGAGTGACTAGACTGAACTGAACTGAACATGTGTATACAATATGAATAGCAAATCGTGATTGTTACAACATACACATGTATGTATGCACCAAATATCCTATTTATATATTTGACAGTCTCCTTCTAGAAAAAATGACCAATTCAAAAGGCATAATCTTAATGATAAGATGTATGGGCACCAGGCATAAGCAATTAAAAAAAATACTCTCGAGCAGGTAAAACTTTTGGCTCAATTCTCACATCCCAATCACTCTGCCTTTCAAAACACAGCATTCAGGGCTCCCTGGTGGCTCACTGGTAAAGAATCCGCCTGCCAGGGCAGAAGAGACGGGTTCCATCCCTGGTCCGGGAAGATCCCACATGCCACCTAAGCCTGTGCACCACAGCTGCTGAAGCCTGAGCGCCCTAGAGCCCGTGCTCTGCGATGAGAGAAGCCACCACGATGAGAAGGCCAGGTACTGCAACCGGAGAGGAGCCCCCGCTTGGCTCAACTAGAGAAAGCCCCTTGCAGCAACAAAGACCCAGCATAGCCACAAACACATAAACTAAATTATTTAAAATACAAACAAACAAACAAGCAGCATTTTAAGTCCTTTCTAGTCTGACTCTAATCTTCCTTTCTGGCCTTCCATTATACCTCCCCCACATTCAGTCTAACCATTTCTAGAATTCGATTCCCTCTTCATGCAAAGTCATTCTCCCTTTTCTCACCTTGAGAAAATCTCAAAACAAGAAGCCCCTCTTCGTGCAGTCCAGGTCCTCCTTCTCACCCCAGCCTATTTCGTCTGTGCCTTTATATAAGCATTTAACACACTAGTGGCTGTTGTGCTTTCTGCCTTCTCACGTGTGCTGCCAATGTCCCGAGGGCAAGGATCACACCTCTTCACCTCCGTATTTCCAGTTTATACAAACCACCTGAAATGTATTAAATACTCAACAAATCTTCTTGAACAAACTTTAAAAAAAAAAATAGTTGCGTGTGTTTTTTTCATTTGGCTGCACCGGGTCTCTAGCTGCAGACAGCAGGGGCTCTGAGTTTCTCCTTGCAGTGGCGTCTCTCTCTGTGGAGCACAGGTTCTAGAGCGCTCAGGCTTCAGTAATTGTGGCATGAAGGCTCAGCAGTTGTGGTTCGCGCGACCTAGAGCACAGGCTTACTAGTTGTGGCACATGGGCTTAGTTGCCCCATGCCATGTGAGATCTTTCTGGACCAGGGATCAACCCTGTGTCCCCAGCACTGCAAGGCAGATTGTTAACTACTGTACCACACCAAGGAACTCTAACAAATGTTACAGTTGTTACAGTTATAATTCCAGCATCAGGTTTTGACACTTCTGCAGTAGAACTCATAATTTCAACCAGTAACAGACCTCCGAGGACAGGGACTCAGACATCCATTTCTGCATTTCTAGAGCCCACAGAGCGTGGAGCATCAGAGACCCTTGACGGATGGCTGTGTTGTTGATAGGGATGATGAGCTGTCACATTACTACCCTTCAAAACAAATATATGTCATTGCGCAGCTCTTCACTGGGGGAAGAAACCAAACACATGAAAACAGGATACCAGAATCCACTCATTGAAAAGAACTCCCAAGATCAGGGAGTTGAGGAAACTGGTCTCCTGGAAAATCTCCTATCTCAAAGACTTCAAAAATACCTCCAAACCCATACCCCACTAACCACACCAATAACACAAATAACAAAGCAGTGACAAAACATTTGATCCCTGTTTCTTGTCAACCAACCAGCAGGCCTGAGAGAAGCAGGCTACACCTAGTGATGTTATTCTCTTTACATTAAGGTCTTTTGTATCAGAGAAACTCTATCATGACAAGAACCGGTTAATTGTGAATAGCACCGAATGAGCTGCAGTGGAGGTGTTATGCATGTAAATCAGCAAAGCCTGACGCAGAAAACAGCAGCATCTGGGCATGCAGCTTGCAAAGTAATGAGCCTGTGATGACGTGCTGGCGTCCGGCTTTGATCACTTCATCTTGTTCAAGAGCTCTGCTGGGGAAACAAGAGGTGAGAGGCACTGGCCTCCCTCCGGCCACTTTGCAGGAGCACAAAAAGACAGGAACAGATTAAGGACTGATCCCCTTCCCTCTTCTCCTTGCCAGCACACACCCCTTTTTCAGAACTGACGGTTTCATAGTGGGGAGCCCAGCATAAAGCAGGCTGAGCAAGCTTCTAGCATAGGAAGTGTCATGTCTGCACACATCGACAGTAATTGGCAATTCATTTTTCACCCTAAAAGCAGAAACAGGTGTATGCTACCTCAGGCTCCTGATCATAAACCACACGGAATGTGCCTCACACACAGGCAGCTTTGTGGAAATCTATACCCGTGGTGGGCTGGTGGACTTCAGAGTCTCCACAGATGGATCTGTCTCACAAATAAATAGGTGTTTGTGCAGCCTCAGAAGCACAAGAGAACAAAATGAAGAGCGGATGGCAGCATGTTAAAAAAAAAAAGAAACCCACCAAACAACAGCAGCCCTTAGGCTTTCTTGTGTTAATACTGCAATTGGCAAATAGCTGACTTTTTTGTGCTTGTAAGATCCCTACAAAACGTGTTTAACATACTGAAAGGGGAGGTTTCAATCCTTGAAAAGGAGTATAAAGCCAGATGTATCACTGCACAGCATTTCTTGCCAGCCTCCTCCAGAAATGGTAGCTGAGGTGACTGGAGAAGGGAGCCAAGAGTGAGCACTCCCTTTAACGAGCACATTTATCAATTTTCAAGAGACGCAGTTGATTACCAGCATTTAGACAAACACACTCACACAAGGAGTAGGGCAATTTAAGTGCTGGCCAGTGCATGAGAAAGCACATTAAATAGCTCAAGGCAGCCATGTGAGCAAGTGGGGGATGCTTGGCGACACTTTCACGTGGGAACATGTGTGCTTTCATTTCAACATGTAGTAAGGGCCAAGATGCAAGCTTTTACAAGTTTTTAAGCATTGTGCCAGGGCTCACTCAAACAGAATATGAACAAATTGCTGCCTAAGATTATAATATTAAAAAGTACCAGAGTTACTGTATAAATGTTTCATGTACAGATTCTGCCTTTAAAAATCCTTTTTATATAATATAGCATATATATCACATATGTATAACAGGCAAACGTAATTTAATAAAATATGTGGAATTTTAAAACAAGTGTACAAATGAGTTTATCCACAAAACAGAAATAGAGCTACAGATAGAGAAAACAAACTTATGGTTATTAGGAGGTAAGATGAGGGGGGAAGGGGCAGTGGTAATGGATAAATTTGAAGACTGGGGATGATATATACAAATTACTAAAGGCACTCAATATGTCAGCAAATCTGGAAAACTCAGCAGTGGCCACAGGATGGGAAAGGTCAGTTTTCACTTCAATCCCAGAGAAAGGCAATGCCAAAGAATGCTCAAACTACCACACAATTGCACTCATCTCACATGCTAGCAAAGTAATGATCAAAATTCTCCAAGCCAGCTTCAGTAGTATGTGAACCGTGAACTTCCAGATGTTCAAGCTGGTTGTAGAAAAGGCAAGAGGAACCAGATATCAAATTGCCAACATCTGGCGGATAATCGAAAAGGCAAGAGAGTTCCAAAAAAACATCTATTTCTGCTTTATTGACTATGCCAAAGCCTTTGACTGTGTGGATCACAATCAACTGTGGAAAACTCTGAAACAGATGGGAATACCAGACCACCTGACCTGCCTCTTGAGAAACCTATATGCAGGTCAGGAAGCAACACTCAGAACTGGGCATAGAACAACAGACTGGTTCCAATTAGGAAAAGGAGTACGTCAAGGCTGTATATTGTCATCCTGCTTATATGCAGAGTACTTCATGAGAAACGCTGGGCTGGAGGAAGAATAAGCTGGAATCAAGACTGCCGGGAGAAATATCAATAACCTCAGATATGCAGATGACACCACCCTTACGGCAGAAAGTGAAGAAGAATTAAAGAGCCTCTTGATGAATGTGAAAGAGGAGAGTGAGAAAGCTGGCTTAAAGCTCAACATTCAGGAAATGAAGATCATGGCCTCTGGTCCCATCACTTCATGGGAAATAGATGGGGAAACAGTGGAAACAGTGGGTGACTTTATTTTGAGGGGCTCCAAAATCACTGCAGATGGGGACTGCAGCCATGAAATTAAAAGACGCTTACTGCTTGGAAGGAAATTTATGACCAATCTAGATAGCATATTGAAAAGCAGAGACATTACTTTGCCGATTAAGGTCTGTCTAGTCAAGGCTATGGTTTTTCCAGTGGTCATGTATGGATGTGAGAGTTGGATTATAAAGAAAGCTGTGCACCAAAGATTTGATGCTTTTGAACTGTGGTGTTGGAGAAGACTCTTGAGAGTCCCTTGGACTGCAAGGAGATCCAACCAGTCCATCCTAAATGAGATCAGTCCTGGGTGTTCATTGGAAGGACTGATGTTGAGGCTGAAACTCCAATACTTTGGCCACCTGATGTGAAGAGCTGACTCATTTGAAAAGACCCTGATGGCTGGGAAAGACTGAAGGCAGGAGGAGAAGGGTATGACAGAGAATAAGATGGTTGGATGGCATCACCAACTCAATGGACATGAGTTTGGGTAGACTCCAGGAGTTGGTGATGGACAGGGAGGTCTGGCATACTGTGGTTCAGTGGGGTTGCAAAGAGTCGGACATGACTGAGCAACTGAGCTGAAACTAAAAAGGACCTACTGTAGAGCGCAGGGAATTCTACTCAATACTGAGTAGAATAATGGCCTATATGGGAGAAGAATCGGTTAAAAAAGTGGACATATGTTTAGAACAGAAACATTGTAAATCAACTATACCCAACAAAATTTTTTTTTAAGTAAAAGAAAATAATAATAAGGGGGGAAACATTTTTAAGAAAACAAAGCAAGGTTTACTTCTATAGGTATAGAGATAATATACTGAACCAACAGCACTGACTTTGAGATAAAGTATTCAAATTCTAGTAAGCAAATATGATTATGGATAAGATCAGAAACCACAAGGTTTTTCAAACTGTGATTAAACTTAGTAAACTTATTTTACCTAGGACAAATTACTGTTAGAAGTAGCCTATTCCCAGTATTTTGGACATTTTTTTCCCTGATTAAAATTAGGAAATCTAGGATATTTTAAGGGCAATTAACATAAAAAATCCACTGACAGGTGTTCACATTGCAGCAAAAATTGTAAATACACCTGTAACTACTACCCAGAGAACAAATCCTCAGTATCTCAGGAAGTTCACATGGGTCTGTTTTCAATCAAGTCCCCTTCTATGCCCATCAACTACTTGCTGATTTCTCTCAGTATAGACCAATCTTTCCTTTTTTTGAACTTCACATAAATGGAATCACATAATGGATAATGTCTTGTGTCTGGCTTCTTGCATCCTCTTCTCAAGAAGATAATGAATCTTCTTGAGAAGAGGATACATGAATTAACGGTTTGCTTTTTTTTTTTAAACTGCTGAACAGTATTCTACCATATGAATATACCACAACTTTTTAAATCCAGTCTTTCACTGATCACTATATGAGTGGCTTCTAATTTTTGGTAAGTATGAATAAACATGATATGAATGGATAACACATCTTTCCGGAGATGTATATTTTCTTTCTTGCTCACATATGCGTGGCTCAGTTGTGTCCGACTCTTTGTGACCCCACGGTCTGTAGCCCACCAGGCTCCTTTGTCCGTGGAATTCTCCAGGCAAGAATACTGGAGTTGGTTGCCATTTCCTCCTCCAGGGGATTTTCCTGACCCAGAAATCGAACCTGAGTCTCCAATGCCTCCTGCATTGGCACACAGATTCTTTACCACTGAGAGTATTTTCTTTGCCCTTGGGTAAATACCTAGACCTGGAATTTCTAGGTCATGGAGCAAATGAATGTTTAAATTGATAAGAAACTGTCAAGCTTCTTCCAAAATGACTTTGCTCTTTTACATCCCCTACCAGCAAAGCAGGAAAACTGATTTCTTTACATTCTTTCAGACACTTAGTATTGTCAATCTTTTTGATTTTTCCCATTCCAGTGGTCTTAATTTGTGATTCTCTGATAACTAATGATGTTATTAGCACTTCTCATGTGCTAATTGGCCATTCTTATATCTTCCTTTGAAGAGTCAGTTCAAGTCTTTTGCCTATTTTTAGTATTTTCAAAATAGTGGCTTAAGATGAGCAGAACATTTTAATGAAAAAAGTCCAAATTTACCAACTTTTGTATTTGTTTGCTTACATGTTAAGAAAAAATGCAAAGAGCCAGAAATAGGAATCCTTGATAGACTGGCACCAAGAGAGATGATCTGGACATTATACATTCAAATAAACAATAGGAAGGCCCGTTCAAGTATGAGTACCCTGAAAGTTCTGGTTTCAATGTTAATACCGTGGTTTTACCCTAGATACACTGAGTAGGAAACCCTAGGTTAATTATCTGGTTAAGAGCAGGAAGGGCTGATAGCACTGGGAATAGGCTTCCCAAACCAAGGACTGATGAAGCACAAGTAGATACCACCATATGGCTGAGCCTATACAGATTGCCAGAGACCATCCTGACAGCTATTACTTTTCTGCATAGATAACTTCTTTGATGTAATTTTTAACCATCTTAAGGCTCTAGATGGTTAAACTTTGAAAATCTGAACCAAGGAAAGAATTGAAAATCTACCTCCTACAAGTCTTCCTCCTGTACATGGCCGGTCAGTCAGACAGTAATTAACTCTAATTGGCCCCCCTACAAGCTTCTCTGCTTTCTACCTGCAGCCGAGTGGCACTCAAAAAGCAAAATAACTTTTTCTCAGCTTTGAAAACATCAAAGTAAAATTTTAAAAAAATTATTTCCAACTGGATCCTTTAAAAAGTAAATGAACTCTTGCTGCAATCAGCAACAGGAAAAAACTTAGTAATCCCAGTTAGAAATACCTTTAGGAAACTATGAGCTGTGTAGCTAATTACTCAAATAAGCAAGGATCAACAATTCTAAAATATCATGCATCTCAGAATATAAAATGTTCTCATTTAAATATTATGATACAAAGAAAGAAACAAGCTATCATTTTGGTAGAATCTTCATTTATCTAACTGTGCAATTAATATTTCATATAACCATGTAGAGTAACACTAGATTCTTAATGGATTGTATTGATTAAAGCAAAGTTCAATGCTAATGTTCCTGTAGGGGAAAAACAGACTGATTCATTACCTCATGCAGAACAAATCATGAATTCAGGAGCTTCTGACCACTAACCTGAGGGCTGCAACAAGACTCATTTTGATAATTTCCATGCAACACATAAATGGACTGTATTAAAGGATAAGAGATTCATGGAGTAATCCAAATAAGCCCCAGTTGCCACTGCTGAGGCCTGATTGAAGGCAGGATGTGGCCAATCTGTTTCCCCGGCTTGTGTCACTGCTTGAGGTTCCTTCACACACACTGTTGAAATGATAAAGGGGTTTCCACCGTGACCCTCTAGACCTGGAGACCTACTGCCCATGTTCATGAAACGGCTGCAGTTTCTATTGTTTTGTGAAACAGATAATACCATCTTAGGGCTTATACCCCTGGTTCTGCCCTTTTACTCCTATATTCCACCTTCTAGTCCTATATTCATCCACTTTGCCATCCTCCCTGTCCCCTTCTGCAGTCGCTTCTGGATTGAGTGGAATGCTGTGAGGAACGGTCAACAGCCGGTGCTGTTTTTCAAGGTGGCTGTACCAGTCTGCATTCCTGCCAGGAGCATGTGTATAGGGGGCGGCGGTATCCCTTTTCTCAGCAATCTCTCCAGAACTTGGTATTTGAACATTTTGATAATGGCCACTCTGGCTGGTGTGAGGAAGTGCCTCACGGTGGTTTAGATTTGCATTTCTCTGATGGCTGGCCCTGCTGAGCATCTTTTCATGTGCCTGGTAGCCTTCTGGGTGTCTGCTTTGGAGACGTGTCTGTCTGGGTCTTCTGCCCATCCTGACTGAGTTGAGACTGGGCTGCATGAGCCAGTTGTGTCTTTTGGAGATTGAGCCCTTATCGGTTGCATCATTTGCGAGTGTTTTCTCCCAGTCTTTTCATTTTGCCTGTGGTTCCCTCTGCTGTGCAGGGCCTTGTGAGTTTGGGTTCCATTTGTTTCTGTTTGCTTGTGTTTCTATTGCCTGGGGAACCGACCTAGGAAAGCACTGTTAACTTATGCCGTAGGCTGTTTTGCCTGTGCTCTCTTCTAGGAGTTTCAGGGTGTCATGTCTTAACAAAAACAACAAACAACCCTATACTTCTAAATGGGCAATTATAATTAAATGTATGCAGAACTGATGCAGGTGGAAACCTAACTCCCAAGTGGTGTTAGTGTTTCTTGGCACTTAATATTGTTACCTTAGAGAATTAAGCATGTAGACTAAGGATAGAGCTCCCACTTAAAGGAAGAAGAAAGTAGCTAGCTAACTAGACAGAAGTGATTAGGAGGAATCTGATCTTAAAGAGGGGGAGAAGGCCTTAATCACCTAGTTTCCTTAGAAATCTAAGCAATTCTACATGCCAATCGTAAGAAATATAGTCAAATACTAGTGTGTTCCAAAGCAGGTCTCACTTTCCCTGGAACTAGGCTGCTATTTTGGGGTATGTGGGGGAAGAGATTGACACAGCTTCTTAGCTTGAGGTGGCAGCTCCTCTCCACACA
>SJYC01033785.1:0-39094 GCA_006408675.1 Madoqua kirkii | reverse complement strand
GGTCTCACTTTCCCTGGAACTAGGCTGCTATTTTGGGGTATGTGGGGGAAGAGATTGACACAGCTTCTTAGCTTGAGGTGGCCAGCTCCTCTCCACACATCCCCTGATGAAGGACAGAAGGGGCTGCCATACCCATGGTAGGTGGTGTCTTAGATCGAAGTAAAACTACTACTTAGGTCCATTTTTTAGATGAGGATCAATAATAACTTTTTTTTTTCCTTTTTCAACTTTAAAACCTTCTCAGCTTGAATGCCCTAAAGAGAATGGCAGTTAAAATTTACATTTTAGAGATGGAAGACACAAGTCAAAGATATAATAAATAACCTGCCTGAGGAGTGAGGTGTTTTAGGTAATCAAGACTACGTTTAAGCCAAGTGGGTATTTGCTATCAGACAAACTCTAGTGGGACCGTGAAACACTGTGGAAGATGACAGAGGTGAGTTGATGTTTAAAAAATAAAAACAACACACAACGATACACTTCTAACTGGGCAATTACAACCAAGCATACATGCAAGGAGTACAGGAATATTTACTTTTTCTAGAATTTAACCTCTTCAGCTGCTAAGTCTCTTACTAAATGATCAAGGCGCTGCTTGACTCTAAGGATCATAGGGAATAAAATGTCACCAATGCAGCTGCTATATTTCCTGCTCACAGCCCTTCAAATCCAAAAAAAAAAAAGGAGGGGGGTGGTGAAGGCCCAATACAAATGTGGAATTTAATTAGTCAGTAAAAGCCCCAATCCTTGCCTGAAGCCTTGTTCTTCCTGTAATATTGCATTCTTTTCTTCTTGTGTAAACTTTTCATTATGGAGGAGACATCTTTATAATACAATAACTCTGGTTATATTGTAACTGCTGGTAACATAACTCCTGCATTGGAAGAGCCAGCATGTTCAAGTAATGTTGTTTTAATACAATTTATGTTCAGCCGAAAACCAAGTTGACTTGGTCATTTACAATTTGATCAATGTGAATTAGTGTCTTACTGAGATAAACCATTTGATCATTTAGAAATTGATCAATGAGAATCAGAGATAAAACATTTATCATGTACATTTGGTATATCAGAGCCATTCACGCAGCACGAAAGTAGGTTATAAGCAGACATCAATAAGTGTTAGAGACGATGTGCAGCGAAACTGTCAGCTGCAGGCACAGATACATGCCTGACAGTATATAATTTTAATCCTTTTGATAAGGCAAGTTCCTCAATGAGGCAGCTGGCGTCACTGAAAAATACAGGAGTTCAACTTTCAAAAAAATGGGAAGAGGCACAGCGACGCTAAACATCTCAAACTTTGGAAATAGGTTTTAATTAAAAGTTTAAGCCAAATGGTAAGTAACATAAATTTACTCAGCGAAACTTTTAGAAGAGCTCTAAGACTATTAATCAGAGTAAACTGTGTACCTGCAGTACAATTAGTTCTATTAATCTAATACTTCCAAGATGAAGTCACATTGACATTCAAGCCCAATGGCTTATGCATCTAACAGAATTATAAATTTGCCAGTCAAAATCTTATTTAATTATTTCACAGCCAATTAAGCAAGATCTTTAAACACTGTTGCTTAAAATTGTCCATAATCGACATGTGTAATTACAGAGAACACGAGAAACACCTGCTGATACCGCTGGCATGTCATCCTCAGCTTCACCAACTCATTCGTAGTGTAGCTATTAAAACCACATATCCCAAAGAGAAGCTAAACAGCATGGCCGCAGTGAAGCCCTAATAAAACCAAGGTCATTTTAAAGTGACAAGAATTTTACGCTGATGCAAACGTTTGACTATAAAAGACTTTAAACAGCCGTTTTATCTGTAAGAGTTTTTGCAAAGCAGTCTGCGGATACTCTACAATCACCTGAACTCCTTCCATGGGGTAACTAACCTTTTAATACGTTACAAGGATAACCCAGGCTTCTTCCATGAGCCTAAATTTATAAGTCAGGTTTGAACAACTTCGTTCAAGGAAAAAAGTGAAAACTCCTGCTAACGCCCGGCACACAAAGGAGCATTACCAGCACTCACATCCCACCGCACAGACTCACACTCCTTTACGAGTGCTTCATCTTTCAAAGACACTGAAGCCAAGTTAAAAGGTTACACCTCTAGTGAAATCAGTCCAAAACTATTCTCAGTAGATCTATGTCACTTGCCATATACGTTTTTATGGAAGGCAGAACTGGCCAGGGCATTATTTAAAGGGAAACACGGGAATGAAAGATGTCATCTCTGAAATGCTTCTGTTTGCTGTTACCTGTCTTCCCAAGGTTTACACTGCCTGTATGGTATCTCACATTTCTTTGATATGGTTCTACACGTTTGTTTCATGTTTGTTTCTGTATTTTCAAAACAACTTGTGTGTACATAACACTGTGGTTAACGTTTCCTCTCTGCAGGGGTGGCATATCGACAACAAGCCGCTGAAGACAACTGGACTCTGATGCTGACCTGACACAGAGCCCTGCAGCGCCGTCTGCACGTTCCTCACTCTGTCTGAACATCCTGAGAGCTCTGATACACGCGTACTGGGCTGTCCTGTCACAAGCGCTTTACATGCTGGCTCCCGGCTGGACTATGAACTTCCCATGGCTATGATCTCTCTCTAATGCTCTTCTGGGGGTTTTGTTTTGTTTTGTTTTTAAAAACAAATACAGAAACCTCCACAAATTCCTAGAGTGTGCTTGTTCTTTTGTTACTTTTAAAAAAATTTTCTGGCCCTGCCCCGGGGCATGTGGGGATCTTCGTTCCCAGACTACGGATGGAGAGTGTGCTGCCTACAGTGGAAGAGCAGAGTCTTGGCCCCTGGACCGCCAGGGACGTCCCCAGGAGGCTTTAACATCAACTCGATTTTGTCTGGAACTAGATTCAGAAATTTCTCCAGTGGTGCAGAGTTTTACAACATGAGTTGGATATAACAATAAAATACTAATATAAAAATAACAATATATAATATAAAGAAAATCTAATATTTATTGAGCATTTACTTTGTGCTAGACCTGTCTGTGCTAATAAGCACTATTAATATAACACTTGATATAATTTTTTGCTTATCTATAAGGTAGACTACAAGGATTAATACTGAATATAACTTTCAGTAACAAACTACAACATGGTATTACTGCCAGAAAACTAACCCAGAACTAACACCATAATTTGCTCTATTTAACAGCTAATAACAAAGGGTGATAAAGGTGGTAAGAGGTACTTATAATGACCATTTCAGTTGAGCTGAAAAGAAAAGGTGTATCTTTCGAATAAAAGCTAGATATGGGGAGGGGGGGCTGTCTCTTATACACATCTTTAGGAGGAATCTGATCTTAAAGAGGGGGAGAAGGCCTTAATCACCTAGTTTCCTTAGAAATCTAAGCAATTCTACATGCCAATCGTAAGAAATATAGTCAAATACTAGTGTGTTCCAAAGCAGGTCTCACTTTCCCTGGAACTAGGCTGCTATTTTGGGGTATGTGGGGGAAGAGATTGACACAGCTTCTTAGCTTGAGGTGGCCAGCTCCTCTCCACACATCCCCTGATGAAGGACAGAAGGGGCTGCCATACCCATGGTAGGTGGTGTCTTAGATCGAAGTAAAACTACTACTTAGGTCCATTTTTTAGATGAGGATCAATAATAACTTTTTTTTTTTTCAGTGAGTTTACCCAGTGATTTCAGTTTTATAGCTAATTTTAAAGCTTTTTTGCAGGAAGAGTTCTTGCCTGAAAGTAAACACACATTCTTGATCCCAAATTACTTAATTTCTATTGAAGAAATGATAAATAATTTTTAATAACTTTGTGTTTATTAGGGATGCAATTATCTCACCACAGTAGAACTCACTCTGGATTTTTTGGGAAGCTTTGGTTTATTAAAATTCTGTCTTCCACCTGCTCTCCTGTGATGAGCTTCTAAGTTTCATGCTGGTAAGACCCACCTGTCTCCTTCATGGCTATACACTGAAAACACAGCTGAAGGCATGTTTCATAGAACCACTATGAATGAATGATGTGCTAATAAAATAAAGTGGAGAGAGTGGGGAGCAGGATTCCATTGGCTCTAAAATGTTTTCATGGTTTGCTGCCATACTATAAACTGAGGGACTGAAGTGTGAGTTAACATTTAAGCATCTCTAAGATAATTCCATCAGCTGTCCTGTAGGATGCACCAGCGTAACTGGTATACATCACGTGTGGCCTCAAATGCTCTGAGTGTTCATTATTCTTTCTCTTTACTGTGATTTTGTATGGAGCCCTCCACCCCCGTCAGGCGTGTAACAGTGCTCTTGAAACTGCATTTTAAGAAGCTTCCATCTTCTGTAATGAAGATGTACCCAAATGAATCCTTCCATCAGATAAAATTGACGAAACCCTCCTCAAAGGCCTCCAGGGTGTGCTGTCTAGGAGAGTCAGCTGAGTTCAGCTCTGCAATGGAAAGGATACAGTACACTGTCTTGCCAAAGACTGCAGATGTCATGATTCTCTGAGGTCCCCAAGTTTCTGAGGAGAAACACAATTCCACTGAGGAATCCCTGTGCCCTCAAAGGTGGTAAACCTTTTGCAGCTGAAGCACTATCATTTCTCTGGCGTGAAGCTCCCAATCAAAATACCACATTCTAGGAAGTTCAGCCTAGCAGGAAGTAGCTGAAAAACATGACAGAAAGAAAACCACTTTCTGAAGAACCAGCTCCAGACATTCCTGAAATTTTGTTTGCACTGGAGTTAGCCAAACTGCAAGTCTGAAGGCAGGCTTTGTCCTAAGTTCAAGGGACTTCTCAAACTACACTAAGCTTTGAAAATTCGATAAAAGGACTCACAGAACTCACTAAAGCTATTAAACTCAGAACTATGGCTCATTATGGGAACTGCTACAGAGAAATCAGCCAAAGGAAGAGAAACACAGGACAAAGTCTGAGAGGGTTCCCAGTGCAACGTTCCCCCTGTCCCCAGGAGGCACAGCCCTCCCGATGTCAGTGTATGTGACAAACGTAGAGCTGCATCAACCAGAGATGCTCACCCCTTCTCTGTGCCCAGAGTCTCACCGGGGCCTCGTCACATAAGCTGGCCTGGCTGCTCATGTGGCTGACTTCAGTCTTTGGCACTGGGCTGATACCACATGGCCCAAGGGGTCCATTTTGAATAAGAAGACATTTCTTTTACTTGGGAAATTCCAAGGATTTAGAGGTTAGTCCCAGAAGCTGAGTCAAGGGCCACAGTTTGCTCTGGGAAAGGTTAAACTGTCTACTGCATTGGATGAGAGTAGGAGCTAAGCAAGAACACCACCTTCTAAAGATAAAAGAGGATGATGCTGTTGCTCCTCCTGCTGCTAAGTCGCTACAGTCGTGTCCGACCCTGTGTGACCCCATAGCTGTTGAGGCTCTGCTTAAAACCAAGTCCACCCTACAGATCCACGCCACTGTGGAGGAGGTCAGTCATCATGACTTACCTCTGCACTCCATGCAGTCTCTCATTCTGCTATAAGCCAGTCCAGGCCGGTACTATATGCTTTCCAGGGCCATGCCATGGCAGCTGGGTGTGGCTTCAGAAGAGAGATTCTTTCCATCTAAAATCAGACTTGTTTGTGAAATTCGGCTTCTGCCAATTTTCTTTCCAACACCCTAAGTCCATATTTCTGTTTCTCCTTTATCCCTCCTATCCAAGTGTTTGCTGTGGGCTGAAATGCATCTCCCCCAAAATTTGTATGTTGAAATCCTAATGCCCAGTACTTTAGAGAGTGAATTTGGATAGAGGATTTTTTAAGAGCTAAGTTGAAATGAAATCATCATCAGGGTAGACCCTAATCCAATGTGACTTATAAGAGAAGGAGATGAGGACACAGATGGAGAGACGGAAGACCATGTAAAGAGAGTCGTGTGAGAGCCAAGAAGAAAAGCCCCTGGAGAAACCAACTCTGCTTACACCTTGACCCTGAACTTCCAGCCTCCCCAACTGTGAGAAAATAAACTTCTGTTGTTTAAGCCACTCAGTCTGTGGCAGCCCTAGCAAACCAGTACACCGATTAATCACTAATTCACATCTGATCTCTCAGTGACTTTTCCATCCATCTCTTTTCTTTCACTTACAGAGACTTCTCATCTGGTATTTCTGGCGTTTTATTTTTTCTTTTCCATGCCTCCAACCAAATCTTGCATTAACTGTCAGCTGATTATTACTAAAGGAGCACAGAACTCAGGGTACTCACCTGGCCAAACACCTTGCAATGCGTGTGTAACTTGTGTGTGTGTGCTCCATTGTGTCCAACTCTTTGCCACCCCATGGACTGTAGCTTGCCAGGCTCCTCTGTCCATTAGACTTCTCAATCAAGAATACTGGCGTGAGTTGCCATTTCCTCCTCCAGGGGATCTTCCTAACCGAGGGACTGAACCTGAGTCTCTTGAGTCTCCTGCCTTAGCAGGTGGACGCACTGCTGCCACACCATCTGGAAGACTATGACTTCCAGCTAAATGAAGATCAGCTTGTCCAGCAGGTAATGAAAGCCCCCACTAACTTTTCCACCTTACCTGGCACTAGTCTCCCTGCAACAAACCACTGATCTTAACGAGTTTCTCACCCACCAATTCTTGGGCGTGGTTTTCCTTTTGAACACCTTTCCTTCCTGACTGCTCGATACTCTTCTTCAAGCCTCAGCTAAAATGCCAACTTCTTTATGACTTCAGAGATCATCCTGGTCAGAATGGATCTCCTTTATCTTAAATTTTACTTATTTGTATAGCTTCAATCTTACAAAGAAGACAGACCCGGGGTGCCAAGTGAAAGGTTTCACAGTACAGAGACGAAAGGCTTGAAAAACACTGCTTTACCATTTGTGGGAAAGATAAAAACCCAACTTTAAGAATACATATGGAGAGTGTCTTGAAAATCAAATCTATCCAATTCCATATCTAAATTCTGAAGATAGCACATTAACCTTTAAGAGTGAGATTTATGGCTCATTTTTAGAAGGTCTTTCCTGTCTGCTCCTAAAGAGATAATTCACTAAGGAAGACTGGAGGATTCTATTTAAATATACCTTAAATCATACTTTTTCTAAAAAATATTTTAAATCAACATTAAAATAACACCAATATCCATTACCACACAAATTACACTATGGCAGAAAGTAATAACATTCTACCCTAGGGTTTAATCATTTTATCAAATGCTTATAAACATGCCAAGGAAGGAGGTCAGAGCCTAATACAATCTTTTGACTAAACCTGTCACAACACCTTTCTGTGCTTCACTAATTTGCACATGTGTGACTAACAGCAGTACCACAGCAGAAGTATCTATACACTCAGGAAAATTCTGAATGATGTTTTCTTACCTAATGTGAGTACTGAAAGCAAAGGGCAAGTACAGGGCTATGGGTCAGGGACACTCTGATCCATCAATTACAGAACACTCATTTAATCATCCCAAGGATAATACAGGGAGCAATTTAACATCACCTTCATAATCAAGGGCAAGGGAAAGTTCTGTGATTTAAATGTTTTCAAGGTACACGTGAAGAAATAAAAACAGCTTAAATGGGAGAAAGAGATACCCAAATTTGGACATGCCTATCATTTTATTATATGAAAGTAAATGATCACTCTGTTTCTACTGTTAGAGGTAACAATTTAACATCCCCTTCATAGTCAGGGGTATCCTACTAAAATCATATTCCAAATGAAAACACCACCACCATTGCTTTCAAGTTCCCCAGAGTTCATAAAATGGAGTTGCAACACACTTTCATCAGAGGCCTGTTCCTTGTACTGGAATTCCGTGATATGGGTCCAGACACACTTCCAAGTATTCAGAGGGCTAATGTGTTAAAGAGTGGCAGAGGCGAAGGGAAATAATGATGATACTATTCAGGACTTACTTGAACTTTGCTTCCACCTCCTCAGCAGCTTTCTGGTATTGCTCGGTGGTGACTTTGTAGAACTCTGAGCTCTGTGGATAAAGAGCGACAGCAGAGTTGTCACTATTCAAGAGGACAACACGTGTGCCAGACTTATGATTTCAAAAACTACATGAAATCTTGTGTCTGCCTCTCAAGCAGGAGGAGGAAAATTTCTTGCATGGTGACATGAACACTTAAAATACATGTAAGGTTCTCTATTTAATAACAGTACCACTGTTGGCATACACACTGTAATCACAGAGTAAACAGTCATGTAAGTCATCAATATTTGAACCTCTTGAAAAAATTCCTAATGTAGTTTTCAAAGACTTTTTGATCTCCCATATTTGGAATCTACCACTGCAAGACCAAAGAGCACTTGAGATCAAATATGAAATTCACATACCATATTTTCCTATCATTCCAGTGTAGGATATTAAAGGATCATTTCTTTTCACACTGTATATTTGTCCTCAAGACTTCACCAAGTACAATTTGTTCTATCATCTCCATATGACCACAAAAGCATCAACATTTACAACAAATTAATCAGTAAGAACAAGGGGGCAGATTTAGGTAATTTTTATTAAAAAATGTTTCCACTATGATATGAATGAACACATAAGCAGTATAAATCAAGTTTTAAGAGCCAAGTAATGCCTTTCCTAGGGCAGCAACATTAAAAATGATCTATTCTGACTGGCTACTGTGAAACCTGTCTTACTGCAGGGGGTGGCCTAAGTGACCTGATGAGCCTTCAGACGCCATGAAATACCCTGCAAAATGCACTGCAGCACAAAGGAACACAATGCAACGCAGCGGTCTATTGTGTCCCTTCATTCTCTATTCACTCAGGCTTCACATGCATGACTTGGGGTGGTTTATTTTTTAATACATCATTGTTGGTTGGTGAGAAAATGAAAGTGAAATCCTTTCACACCCAGTGACCCCTTTGCATTTAACAATCTGGGTTGCCCAATGACAGTCACATCCAGGTTTGCTGGATGTAGATAAAATCAATAGGTATGTGATTAGACAGCCGGCTCAGGATGGCTGGAGCAATGGACAGGTCACCATTTGAGATGATGAATGGCTCTCTATCAACCTAGAGTCCCCGACGATGCTAACATTTACTATAATCTTATTTGGGCTGCGATTTATCTTTCTTGCACCTGATCAATAAAGATGAACAGAACAGTTGTAGGGATCGATTGTAATTTTTTATCATTTTCAAGCATGAAGGTGCATTTCTGACATGAAGACAATATTCTAAGTGTACTGCTTCTGCCTTTTTTACCATTGCAATGTGAGTGATCAACTGCACCAGCCTATACGCTGAGAGGTTTTAATTCTTCTATAGGTCTCGAGCTATCAAAAAGTCATTTGTCTCCTCAGATTATTTTAACTTCCGTTCGTGTCACTCCTTCCTATCAGTTCCACTTACAAGGTTTTTCTTTCCTTTAGAATACACACCAGTCAGGATATGTTCTTTTGTAATGTTTGGTTTCAGCTTTTCTCAGAACCCTTCTAACAAAGAGGGCAGTAAAAAGGCAGTTATCATGGGCCACTAACAGTGATGAGGGACTCCTTGCAATACTATGGAGAACTGTCAAACTGGCATTATGTTATTGAATCAAGTAATAAAATGCCACCAAAATAAAAATGTCTTGATTAATATTTTTGCTTAGTGTATGCAATGAAACTGGAATCTCTGGACAGAGCCAGGAAAGATCTGGTCTCTGGTTCTGTTTAGGGTCCCTGAGCAAACAACCTCCGCTGGCTTCCAATCCAGTGCTCCTCGCCTGTAAAATATGGATGATACCAGCATGACTTATCTCTGCCAAAGCTGCTGTAGAACTCAAGTAAAGTGGGCAAGAGAGCTCTAAAACCTGCTCTGTGTTTTCAAGGAGTAAGACGAACATTCAAATAAAAGAATTTTGGAGACAAAGAACTAATTGGGCAATTCCATTCTGGGTATACATACAAAATTATCAACATTAAATATTAACTTTCTAACAAGAATGATACACAAAAGCAAGAGTTCTGCCATAATATAAACTAGCAAACTCCCTTCTGCTTTGTAATGCCAAAGTGCAGATTAAATTGCTAATGTTGTCAAACTTTCTCCTTGAAAGTTAAATATATACAAATGTGTGTACACGCGCACACACACACACGCCATGTACCTGTGTTGCCTGCAAACCTATGATTTCTTAAAAGTTTTAAGCTGATTTATGCTCCATATTTCAAACTCAGTGACCAGTTTCTGACACTGCATAAATCTAACAAGAAAAGTACCCAAGAGGCAACACCATACAACAACTAAGAAAATAAACACAAATATGCCTAACATCTGTTTGTCGACCATGTTTAATTCATTAAGTATTTACTTGTTCAGTGAACAAAATTAAATTCTTATTTCTCCAATAATGTCCATCTTGGAGAATTAGATCCTCAAGAAGCTTTCTACCTGCTACAGGAGAAAAGAAAAAGAATTGTACTGAAAGGTCACAAATGCTTAAGCTAAAAGTGGTGGACAGTGTTCCTGGAGTTCAGAAAAAGTAGAGATTTCCTTTGACCTGAGGAAATACTTCTTATAAGAATAACCAAGCAGAAAACAAAACCCCAAACCAAAAATACTCCCAATATCTCTGCCAGCTGGAGAAAAGACAAATATGTATGTGTATTCATGTTGGAAATCTATACAGTGATGAAAAAGAATGAATCAGACATCAAGTGGGCCAAAAAAGCAAGTTGTAGATATGATACAGCACAATGCAATTTATGTCAGTTTGGAAAAGGGCAAAACACTGAAATAGGATTGGTAAACAGCAAGTTCTATTGATTAACTGTAAGTGGTGGCAGTTATGTGCGGGTGGTAAATGAGGATGAGAGGGGCAGAATGTCATAAAAGAATGCAATGCGGGGGACTTCATTGCACTGTCATATTTTAAAAGTTGGGGAGGGGTGGGTACACACCAGTTGTTACGTTGGTCATAAATATTTTGTAATATACACAAAAATTGTGTTACTCCCCCTCACTGCCCAAAGGAGCTAATCCACAACAAATGACTCAGTAGAGCTAAAATACAAAAATATGTGTGGGGGATACATGCTGAAGAGAGTGGCTGAATGCTAAGCTATTGTAGTGTTTATACATTACAAAATAAAAGTTCTTTTTTTTCCCAACTCTGTCTTATGTCATCATTTCAGATTTATAGAAGGGGGCAAAAACAGAAGAAGGTTCCTGCATATACTTCACTCAGCTTACCTTCACGTCAACACCTTAGATGATCACAGTACAATTGTGAAAACTGGTGAGTCAACAGTGTTACAGCACTAGAGACGTGCGGCATCTGAATTAGACTATTTCTCACAGGATCTATTTCTCCCGGATCCTGTGCTGCATTAGGTTGTCACAGCTTTCTTGTCTCCTCTAATCTGAGACAGTTCCTCAGTCTTGCTTTGCCCTTTGATGACCTCAATACCCACAAAGAACACTGGTCAGATGCTTGGTATAATGGCATGCAATTTGGGCCTGTTGGATGTTTCTCATGGTTGGACTGACACTATCTAACGTTATAGGGAAGGATACCACAGCAGTGATGTGCCCATCTCCATGCATCCAGGGTTACATTACATCAATAGATCTTTTTACTGGTGCTTGATCTTGACTACTTGATTAAGGTGGTGCCTAAGAGTTTCTCCATAGTAAAGCTACTGTTTTTCCTGTTGTAATCAATATCTTACAGGAGACTGACACTGTGTAAATACTATGCTTCATCTTAAACTTTTACCATCAGTTGTTTGTGTTTTTCCCAACCATTGTCTGCAGCAAGGATTTTTGTGGTGTTCTAATGATGTGTCAATCCTAAAGGGAATGAGTACTGAAAACTCATTGGAAGGACTCATGCTGAAGCTGAAGCTCCAATACTCTGGCCACCTGATGGGAAGAACTGACTCATTGCAAAAGACCCTGATGCTGGGAAAGACTGAAGGCAGGAGGAGAAGGGGATGACAGAGGATAAGATGGTTAGATGGTATCACCAACTCAATGGACATGAGTTTTAGCAAGCTCCAGGAGCTGGTGAAGGACAGGGAAGCCTGGGGTGCTGCAGTCCACGGGGTCACAAAGAGTCGGACATGACTGAGCAACTGAACTGAACTGAATGATGTGTTAATTTTTAAATGACATTATTGCATATTTAGACCTCAGTGATATAATAATCTTCAATTACTCTCTTACTCAATAGTGAAAACAGTATCCTCACAGAAAAAGCCTTAAAAAACATCTTCAAAGGGTAGGGAGCTCTTCTCAGGAAAGCATAATTCCTTACAAGCTGGTTATGAAACAAAGGACAGGAGGTAAACAAGGAACTATGCAGAGGTTGGGGGAGGATCAGACCTGAGTCAGGAAGAGCATGCTCTCCACCCCTGTTCACTGTGAATAACTGAGAGGACCCAGACTCCTGCCAACACACGCCAGTCCTTATCATTTTAAAGAGGTGACCATTCACTGTTGGGAGAATGAGCCATATGGGCTTACATAAGGATTGGGGAAAAAGGGAGAAGGGGCCAATGAGTGGTTTCAGATGTCCCTTTCAGGGGATGTCTGAGATCCAGATGCAGGTTTTCACAAGGACAGGATTTGGGGTGCCATCCTATTTTGTGAGCCCTTGGGGAGAGGAATGGGGACCACCTGTTTCAGAGCCATCTGCGGAGCTTGTGAAACCACAGATGCCCTGGTCACAGCCTGAATCTCTGGGGGTGGGGTGCAGAGGCTGCAAGCTTAGCAAGCATCTCAAGTGATTCTGAGCACACACCAACTTGGGACACTACTGGGTTTCTAGAACCATGAAAGGACAATGAAGAATGCACTACTCAGTGTGCCATTCAAAGTGAAAAATAAATCAGTGTTTTGGAAGAATTATGGCACAACTACTTTCCACAACTGAACATTTTTTGGGGGGGAGGGTGGGCTGCACTGCATGTGGTATCTTAACTCTCCAACCAGGGATAGAAGCCATGCCCTCTGCAGGGGAAGCACACAGAATCTTAACCACCAGAGTCTCAATCCAGGGAAGTCCCAACAGAACTAGATCGTTTACAAAGGTGCTGCAAAAAAGGGATGCTGCTAGGCCCGTCCACAAGGCACTGATGGATGCGAAACTGCCCGAGAGCTCTGCCTCATGACCTCCCCCGCCACAGCGCGCCTCCTCTGGACTGTACTCACAGCAGTACAGCGCCATAATATTCAGGTGGGCTGCTTTTGTTATCCATGTTGTCTTGAGATGGCCCCAGGTTGTATCTGCGGCTCTTTTTTGTTTACTCATCGTAAATTACTGTCACTTTGTCATCCTGGTAACTCAGTTTGTTGCTATTTGGTTAACCAACCCTACTGTCTGGAGTAGTACATACGGACATCAATTGTATTTTAGTCTGATCATTTTCTATAACAGCGAAATTTTAAGTGGTCATTGCTTCTAGTAAGTCAAAGCCACATTCCTATTTCCAAAGACGTGTAAAGGCACACTTATGTACATGGATATGGCCCTGTACAAAGCAATTATACGTGTGTGCATACAGACAGGCACATTACATGCACACGCACCCTCCAAACACTGCTGTATTGTTACCAAGTCCTCATACCATATGAGGTATCAAAGAAACAACCTCATGAGATGACCCTATAAGAAGCAGAGAGAGGTGGCTGTGACCTGATCAATGCTTTGGACTTGGCCACATTGCTCTATACCTGTGAGGTCCTTACAATCTAAAATTCAAAACTTCTGCATTCATATTCACTCTGCATAGTTTGCTGCTCCATCAGTGATACGAAAAATATTTGATGTGATTTGTCCAGTGGTAAGCATATTAAAAAGCAGAGACATTACTTTGCTAACAAAAGTCCGTCTAGTCAAGGCTATGGTTTTTCCCGTGGTCATGTATGGATGTGAGAGTTTGGCTGTGAAGAAGGCTGAGCACCGAAGAATTGATGCTTTTGAACTGTGGTGTTAGAGGAGACTCTTGAGAGTCCCTTGGACTGCAAGGAGGTCCAACCAGTCCATCCCAAAGGAGATCAGTTCTGGGTGTTCATTGGAAGGACTGATGCTGAAGCTGAAACTCTAATACTTTGGCCACCTCATGTTAAGAGTTGACTCATTGGAAAAGACCCTGATGCTGGAAGGGATTGAGGGCAGGAGGAGAAGGGGATGACAGAGGATGAGATGGCTCGATGGCGGACATGAGTCTGAGTGAACTCCAGGAGTTGGTGATGAACAGGGAGGCCTGGCGTGATGTGATTCATGGGGTTGCAAAGAGTTGGACACGATTGAGCGACTGAACTGAACTGAGCTGACCTTCAAAACATGAATTCTTATTTGATACGAGATTAAAACATGTTCTCTACCAAGATTCTCTTTGAGAAGGTAGATCTTATAAATTCAACATAGAATGACAGTATCTTTCAGATGTTTTAGCACTATCAAAAACCTGAAAGAGGCTTATATTTTGTGAGTCAAGGATAAGTGAAAGGAGTTTGGAGGAGGTGAACTATCTCCAAAATAACATCATTTGAGATCTGGGGTTCTGTCACCTATATTGGAGGACAAGGCAATACTGGATCACTGGAAACAAAAGGCATTTTCATTTTCTGTATCAAACATCTTCCAATCTCAGAGGCAACAAACCAAGTTAGGAGACAGAATGCTACACTGGACATAACTCTTAAAATGTTTCATTTAAAACACATGAATATGTTGTCCATGGCACTCTGCAATAAGATTCTTAACAGAATAGTGAGGTGGTAAAGAGCACACACTTTGGAGACAGACTTGTAAGCCATGGCTCCACGGCTATGGAATATAACTCAAGAGCTGACTCCCATCTGTGAAATGGGGAGGGCAATAATAAAGACCACCACGACCCTTGGGGGATTAAAGATGATAAGTTATACAAAGCTCTTTGAAAATTCTGCTCAATATTCCATAATAACCTGAATGGGAAAATAATTTGAAAAAATAAACAGATATATGTATAACTTCATCACTTGCTATACACCTGAAACTAACACAACATTGTTAATAATCCTCTATATTTCAATATAAAACAAAAAATTTAATAAAAAATTGGAACAGTTCAGGCAATGAAAGAAAGAACTCCTATGAGTGGCCTTAACATTTTTCTTCAACATCCTTTATTCAAAATAAGAAAAATCTAGCAAAAAATAAAATATATACATAAAATTTAAGTCTACAAATAATAAATGCCTGAGAGAGTATGAAGAAAAAGGAACCCTCTCTACACTGCGGGTGGGGATGTAAATTGTTGAAGCCACTATGGAGAACAGTATGGAGGTTCCTTAAAAAGACTAAAAATAGAGCTAACATACGGTCCAGTAAACCCACTCCTAGACATACACTGAGAGAAAACACTTATTCGAAAAGATGCATTCAACCCAGTGATCAGAGCAGCACTGTCACACCAGCCAAGACACAGAAGCGCCCTCCCAGGTGGCTCCAGTGGTGAAGAACTCACCTGCCTATTCAAGAGACTTAAGAGACGCAGGTTCAATCCCTGGGTCAGGAAGATGCCCTGGAGGAGGAAATGGCCACCCACTCCAGTAGTCTTGCCTGGAGAATCCCATGGACAGAGGGCCCTGGCAGGTTACAGTCCACATGGTTGCAAAGAGCCAGACACAACTGAGTGACTTAGCACAAACAGAAGCGACCTAAATGTCTGTCAACAGATGAATGGATAAAGAAGATGTAAGCAAGGCTCTGTGTGTGTGTGTGTGTGTGTGTGTGTGCGCGCGCGCGCACGTGCGTGTGCTTTCCAGTTTGTGCTAGTAGTAAAGAACCCACCTGTCAATGCAGGAGATGTAAGAGATGTAGGTTCAGTCACTAGGCTGGGAACATTCCCTGGGGGAAGGCATGGCAACGCATTCCAGTATTCTTGCCTGCAGAATCCCATGGACAGAGGAGCCTGGCAGGCTGCAGTCCACAGGGTCACCAAGAGTCAGACATGACTGAGGTGACTTAGCATGCATATATACAAATATATAAATGGACTGTTACTCAGCCATAAAAAGGAATGAAATAATACCATTTGTAGCAACATGGACGGACCTAGAGATTATTATATTAAGTGAAGTCAGGCAGAGAAAGACAAATATCACACGATATCACTTACATATGGAATATTTTTTAAAACTGATACAAATGAACTTATTGATATTTCCAAAGCAGAAACAGACTCACACAAAGAACACTTATGGTTATCAAAAGGGATAATGGGGGTAATGGGGGTGGGGAAGAAAGATAAATTAGGAGCTTGGGATTAACAGATACACAATACTATATGGTAGCTGACAGTATCACTTTTTATTAAGAGCTCATAAAAAGGAGCATGCTATTATCTTGAATCTTAAAAATTTGAGATTAAATCCTGTATTGTTCACATCCCCTCTACTTCCTCAGAGCCCTGTGGCAGACTGCAAACATGGTCACAATTCTTGACCCTTTTCTATATCGATGTCCTTTAGTGACACTTTCTAGCCTCCCTCATCATGAAAGGGTGAAATCTGTTTTTCTACCACTCAGTCTGGGCTGTGCTTGTGACCTGCTCTGGCCAACAGAATGTGACAGAAGTGATGAAGTGCCCGTTCCCAACCCAAGACTCGCTCTTGGAACCCTGCCCAGATGTCACATCAACAAGCCCAAGCTAGACTGTTGGAGAGTTTTTCCAGTAGTCATGTATGGATGTGACAGTTGGCCCATGGAAGAGGGCTGAGTGCAGAAGAATTGATGCTGTTGAACTGTGGTGTTGGAAAAGACTCTTGAGAGTCTCTTGGACTGCAGGCAGACCAAATCAGTGAATCCTAAAGGAAATCAACCCTGAATATTCACTGGAAGGACTGATGCTGAAGCTAGGACTCCAATACTTTGGCCACCTGATGGGAAGAGCTGGACTCTTTGGAATAGACCCTGATTCTGGGTAAGACTGAAGGCAGGTGGAGAAGGGGATGATAGAGGATGAGATGGTTAGGTAGTATCACTGACTCAATGGACATGAACTTGAGCAAACTCTGGGAGACAATGGAGGGCAGGGAAGCCTGCCGTGCCATAGTCCATGGGGTCACAAAGAGTCAGACGCAACTTAGTGACTGAATAGCAACACGAGACTGCTGCAGAAGGAAAGTCTTCCCCACTGAGACCATCGAAGGCCAGCCAAACTGCTGCCAACTCAGCAAGAGTGAGCCTGGACAAGCTGAAAAGACATGCCCAGCTGACAGCAACCCAAACTGGTGACAAACAAGTAGAATCAGGAGGTAAATAAACGGTGATTGTTCTGAGTCACAAAGTTTCTCTGTGATCTATCCCAAAGCATCACAGACTTTGATCAAAGCACCTGCCACCATGTACCAACAATACATGTTCACCTGTTGTCTTTCCAGTTAGCCCACATGGTCCACGAAAGCAGGAATCTTGTCCCGTTTATCATTATACTTGGAGCACTCAGTTTACATGACACACAAAACTTACTAAAATAATGTTAAGAGTGACCTAATCATCCTAAAGTGAATTCCAACTTTTGCTCCTATTTAAAACAGAATGGGATAGAGACAGGTCTAAAATGAATATCAGAACATGGAGAAGGTGATCTACTACATTTTTTACGTGTCTCTTACAAACAGACTAACACTTTAGTGTGCTCTGCTATGTAAAAGGGAAATAAATATTGCTAACGATTGTGTTCAATTGCAGTATCAGTACAATAATAGTTTAAGCTACAAATAGTAGCTTGAGTGAGTAAGGACATTTTTCTCATGCAATCAGAAGTTCAGATGTTAGAAACCCAGGGCTGATGCAAGTGCCAAGGACACCATGAAGTATTCCTTTCCCAGCCACCCTGAGCACTTGGCTTTTGTCCCCACAGTCTCAAGACAGCTATCACACCTCCAGTGAGCATGCCCACATTCTGAGGAAGGTTACAAGGGAAGAGAAGGCCTCACCAGAGACTTCCACTCACATCTCTTTGGCCAGAATTATACATCATGCACAACCTTGGCTGCGAAAGCAGCTGGGAAATTAAGTAATTTTGTTTTCTCACTTCTGGAGTAAAGACAGAGAAGAGAGGCGTTTGGAATTGGTGCTTATTGAGCCGATTTATCATACCTGCCACAGACAGCTGAAGGAACAGCAAGAGCCACGCGCGAAACAGTGCGGCGGACCTTCAGAAACAAGCGCGCTGATGTTTCTGCTCCGCCTCCCTGCGAGTTCTATTTTGGGGTATGGGGGGATTTACCCATTTGGCATTCCGATGCCCAAAGTTTTTAGCCAGCTGTAAGAAGGAAACAGCAATCAACAAGCGTGGGCATCATCCGTTTCTCTGGGCTGGCTGTGGCCCAAGTTTCTGAATGTGCGAGATGCTGCCATTTTCCATTTGCAAAGTTTTCCTTTTGAAGTGTATTTTAAAATGCATGTGCACAGACACACATTATTGCTAGATTCGAAAAGCATCTTTTCGAGTTCCAAATTCAATCAAAAGAAAACACGCACATAGTATATTCTTGTAATACTTTCTCAGGTTCAGAAACTTATTTCGGTTCTATTATCACTAATATGATCATTATCTGTATCATATGAGAAAAGAACAAATCAGAGTGGTCACAAGAAACATCTGTTAGCTAGCTCTTGTCAGTTCTTTTATAAAATGCTACACAACACTGCACACTGAGGTGCAATTTAAATTCTGGTGGTCTGACACTGTTTCTCAGAGGAGACGGATACTCCTACACACCGTCCATTCAGATGGTGGCGACTCTGATGATTTAGAAGAATGGATGAGAGATGGAACGAGTCTGCCCTTGGATGTGATCACACTGACTGCAAGTGTGGGTCTCCTCTTTTTAAGTTGATCTATAATTATCACCACCAACTGTGGGTCTCCATCCCTCTCGTATCCACCCAAACACAAGGATCACTCTATCTGGCTAGCTATTTCAAACAAACGCCTAGTGTTCACACAACCAACAGAAGAGGCCCTCCTACTGACAGTGTCAGTAAGGGCATTCCTACTGTTGAGTAGATGGATTCAAAACTGACTTATTTACACTGTTTGTCATTAACACTCAACCAGGAACTGTTATAATCTGCAGTCAGCTGGCTGCAGGTAACTATACTTCCCCTAATATGAAAGTTAAGCATCTGGGGGCAAATGCGGTGTGGCTATAACTCCTGGCCCAGAAGCCCTGAGACAGTCACTTACTGTCCAGTCATATGCTGTAACTATACTCCAGGAAGAGTTCACCAACCATCCTGTCTTTCTTCAGAATTATATAGGATCTCAGAGACTGACTGTTTTCCACCACAACAATTTTAAGAGCTGTAGAATTTTTTTTTTTTTAATCGTTGTCTAAAACAACTTGTTGATCAAGTGGTTTCGGTATTTCTCCCGACAAACCTTCTATAAGGCAGCCTGCTGACAGGTTTGAGTTCTGCCTTCCCTGTATTCCTGAACAGGCTGAAGTCTTTTACAGGTGGGCAGGAGAGCAGAGCAAGGGATCTGACAATTCTTGGTGAGAAAAGTGGCCCCTGAATAGAGTAGTTGGCATCTTGAAGAACCTTCCACCTTGCTCAGGCCCATGGTCTTGATTCCATTGTTCCGAGACATTCTCCTTTTACTCCTTTCTGTCCCCCGAACCCCCTGGGGCTCAGGCGAACTCTGTCGACAAGACATAGTCTGCAAACTGCCAACACTGGCTCAGATACACACAGAATATCAGATTCAGTATTCTGTTTCTAAAAGGCACACCAAGGAATGGTTTGGGTTATTTAAACCGAGTCTCGGTTTTTAAGACAAAGATGAGGACCTTGTCTTTCAGGGTGACTGCATCAATGGAACAATGTAAGTTCAGTACTTGGCAGAAAGCCTGGCTTCTCCTTGTGGAAGACAGGGATTCTCCATCACAATACAGCTCCTGCCCACAGGCCCTGGCTCCCTGGCCTATCCATCAGAACCTAGATCCCCGTTAATTTACCTATACAACTACACACGAACCTGAAGAATGATCATCAAGTAGATGGATTTGACTTAATCTCTGTTTTTCGAACACGGAGTAATGTTTTGTGTAAGCAATAAACTTACAAGGCTAGGTATTTGTCCTGTTCAATTCAGTTCAGTTGCTCAGTCGTGTCCGACTCTCTGTGACCCCGTGAATCGCAGCATGCCAGGCCTCCCATTACCATCTCTCGGAGTTCACTCAGACTCATGTCCATCGAGTCCTTGAGCGTCCCTAAATATTTGCGTATAACCATTTGTGTGCATCTACAAGTATATCTTAACTTTTCTCAGTCTTACCTTTTTTAAATCCTTATTACTGGTGATCAACAATAAGCTACTGATTTACTAAGCAGTCCTAATGATTCAAGGGCTTCCCAGGTGGTGCTAGTGGTAAAGAACCCGTCTGCCAATGCAGGAGCTGTAAGAGATGTGGGTTTGATCCCTGGGTAGTGAAGATCCCCTGGGGGAGGACATGGCCACCCACTCCAGTACTGCCTGGAGAATCCTCTGGGCAGAAGAGCCTGGTGAGGTACAGTTCATGGAGACACAAGATTTGCACGCAACTGAAGGCACTTAGCATGCAATGACTCAAAAACCCTATTAAGTTCCATGGCAAAGACAAATGAAGATTCCCTGTGGAATCTTTCCACAGGGAAAAGACTATTAGCAGTAGCTTACCAAACATCTCTCCTTCCTCCTTATGTAACTCCATTTGAAGCTAAATATATGGTCAATTCAACTAAAATTTCCAGTTTTCTTCTATTCAGGCTGAGCCGTAAGCAGAGCTGTTGCGTGGGACTTCCAGGCGGGCTGCTTAAAGAGAGCTGGCCTCAGCTGACAGGGAATCTTTTCAGTCATTTGGCCCCTCTTCCTTCTTCTAATATGCAGTGTAGATGTGGTGGCCAGGGCTCTAGCAGCCATCCTGCAGTGAGCTGACCGTGAAGAGGGAAATTCTGTGCTAGGGTGCAGGAGTGAAACAGTAAGTGCCTGGGGTTCTGACGACACTGAAGCTAGCATCCCAGTCCTGGGACTGCTCACCTCTAGACTTCCATTAAATAAGGGGGGCAGGGAACACAAAACAAAACTTCCTAATTTAAGCAATTTCATTTTTATGGTAGAGAGAGTCAAATGAATGAAGAATAAACGTTCTTTACACCTTGGTATATTTGCTTTCTGCACACCTCCTGAATAACTTTAATAAAGTCAAATGCAATGACCCAGTAGGAGCATCTTTTTCCTTTCCTTTGTGGAATCCTCTGCTTCCATTTGTCAGAAATTTATTTCCTTCTGCCTCTCTCCTTTCCTGACACAGAGCAGAAAGAATTAGAAATTTTAAAACGATGCTTAACTCTAGCATCAAAGCTTACCGTCCCTAAAGAAGCCACATTTCATGGAAACCACACTGTCTCCTGGGCATCCTGGCAAAATTAATACACAGTTTCTGTAATTACCTTTTCATTCCATCTTTGCTATTTCTCATATAAAGAAACAGAGCTTCTTCTGGCATTTCTACTTTTATTCCAGGCACTTTAGAAACTTCACTAATTAGAGTCTGAGGTTTTATTTTTTCTTGATTTAGTTTTTTTTTTTAATTAGAATAGAAATCCTTACATTCATTGACAGCCTTGCAATAATACTCAAGCTATATTAGTTATGCTATTTTATCTCACGCCTCAGTTTCTTCATCTGAGCAACTTCAACATATGCACCAAACACTCATTTGGCATTCTAAGTTTCCTATTATTTGTTCGTTTCTTCATTCTACAAATACTGAAGGTCTGTGCCAGAAACTAGGCCAGGAATTTGTAATGTGATGGTGAACAAACAAGATATTTGGCCCTACTTCTATGGAGCTTATTATGTCATACTGGAGAAGAAAGACATAATTTTAAAAATCACACAAATAAATGTATAATTAATAAAGAATCACAGTGCTAACAGACCACATATAGTGTAATCTTTTATTTATTTCTAAGAAGTTTTTTGAATGAGTCTCTAAAGCCTTGATTTCTCTCAAGTACCAAAGTACCCTTCATATTCAGTTCTTAAATCAGTTTGTGCTTTAATTTCCTTTTAATATCATAGCTTTTCCTGTCAGAATTCAAGCTGATTATCAGAATTCTTTCTACTTGTAAAATTTTATTCTAAATCTCTTTAAAAATAAGGGAGATCTACCACTTTTGCAAAGTGATTGCCTGTCCCTCTCCCACCCAGAGCTCCCACTAACCCTGTTTATATGGAGAACTCCCATTTACCTTAACTGTAAGTTATTCATTTTTCTTGGTATTTTTCTTTTATACAACAAGGTCAATAAAAGGTCTGAAATCTGCTCTTCTACCTGAAATAAAACATTATCCAGCCTTCTATATTTACCTTTCAGACTTATCAATTACACACCTAAGGCCTTTCTGCTCTTGAAACAGCTGGGTGTCTCGCTGGTCTTCTACAGTAGTGAGACAGAGCAAGTTCACAGTCATCACAAGGGTTATCCCATGATGTCTTGCAAGACCCAGACAGAAACTCAAAAATCACTATATGTCACCAGCGCAGAAAGCTCTTGTGCTCGAGGGCTGAGGAACGTGACACAGTCATTCTCAAGGTGGACAGCCTTACTTGTGTAGGGCCCAGTGCCTTATGCACATTCAAAAGCACACACATTGGATGGTTGTATTCAGAAAGCATCACATTTGTATTAACAACCTAGCTCAGTGTGCACTCCACCTCACCCCAAGCTGGTCTGTCTCCCACAGAAGGTAACTCCATAACTAACATGCACACTCTCCTGCTCTTGCTCCAGCACATGCACGGGCACACACAGTGTCCTCTTGAAAACCGTGAGCTAAAAGGAAACCTGTGAACAGTAATCCTTACTGCAGAGAAGCAGGCAGATACACGAGATGCATTATCCTCAGCTGTTTCATTCTGCTTTCCTCATGATGCTATATTAAGGATCTAAAGGGTGTTCAACAGATGCTCCCCTGGAGGATCTTTCTCACCCATTTCTCCTCCTTTTCCAGCCCTCTGACAGGCTAGCCTAAAATTCATTCATTCAGAAGAGCTTACTGAAGAAGGAACTTGGAGCAGGCCCAGGGGGTGGGAGGGTGAAGATATCTTTAAAGGCCAGTGGGAAGAGACACATGAACGGTAAATCCACTGCAGTACACAACGATAACTGTCTTCAGTTTGTTAGTCCTTTTTGCTTCCAAGAGCTCCGTGTGCTAACGCTAATGCCGCAGGAGGGTGTAGGTTCTGTCATTCAATCTAGGATTCCTCCAAAGTGAAATAGGGTCCATCCTACTGACTGAAAATATGACTGCATTAATTATAGAACATTAGAAATCACAGCACAGAAAACAAACCTGAAAGATTCTCATACAGACTTGAAGACCTTCTGAGATGATTTCCCCAGAATCCAGGTTGAGAAATTCAAGGCTAATTCATTTATTACCCTAGCTTATCATCAGTTAACTCCCTATAAGTCCCTAAAAGGGACTCATAATTAAATAGCACTAGTGCTTTCGAAGGCAAAAGTGTGTAAGAGTAACCACTGATTCCTTGAGACGTGTCAGGGGAGAATAGGATTGTGACAGAAGAGGATGGAGAGGCCAAGACAAGTCTGCCTTCTTCCCACTCTTGCCTAGAACCTGAGTTTTTAAAATATCAGAGAGGCCAACACCAGTAACTCATACCAAGCCAGAAAACCGACTTAAGAACTTTCCTGAAAATTGAGCAAACCTTTGAACTCTGTCACAGACATAATAGAGTTGGTTTCTCCTCAGCACCAGCCCCAAATTGAATCAAATCTATTTGTTCGAAGGTAATACCTTTCCAACACTACCAAAAATAAGCAGCTCACAGATGGGAAGAGCGCTTCAACCAAGCTCAGAATCCCAGACTGAGCACATCTCTCCAAGTGAATTAGATGATGAAAAACTGACTGACCTCAGCAGAGTTACGAGCTAAAAGCCTTAGCGAGAGGGGCTGTGAAGACGGAGCTGTGGCAAAGCACTCTTAACTTTCAAAGACAATGCCATACTAGGCTTTGAAAGTCACGTGCTGCATCTTTGGGATGCACTCACTGAGAGCTAGGACGCTCAAGCCTACACTGCACGCAGGGGAGCCTGTACCCGGAACACCACATCCAACAGAACTGTGGCTGAAGGCTGGGAAGAGGCACGGGCCTGCCACTCACCATGGCTTCTCACGTGCGGGTCTCCTCTTGTCCCTGGCACTGTGCGTTCTCAAAGGTCGAGGAGGAAAACTACGTGAAACCCAATCAATGCCAAAACTTTAAAAATAATTTTATTTAAAACTTACTGGAGAGACATGCCATTCTTCAGTACCTCCTGACTGAAAAAAATGGTCTAGGGCACAGGTATTGGATACATACACTTTCCTGAAAGCAGTATTTGGTAGGTCACAGAAAAATTTGTGAGACAACAATTGATAAAATCATTTCATTACTGTAAACTTAGCAGACTGGGTGTCTTCCTTTGATGAGTATATGTGGAAATGGGCTCCACTAATAATTTACTAGTGAGAGTATGAATTGGTACAATTCACAGCAACGTGTCTCAAATGCCTTTGACACAGTTTCATTTCTAGAAATATGTAAAGCAATCATAGGTGTGTATAAAAATGTAGTGAAAGAAATTTTAATCACAGTTTATAATATTGAAAAATGAAAAGCAACTTAAATATTCAAGTTGTCACAGAGGATAGCTAAAATAAGTAACAGATGACCCATCCAACGGAAGGATGGGAGTTGTTTTTAGGTTATGCTTTTTCTCTTTTTTCTCTTGAAGGAAAAGAAATATTTACATTTCTTTAAGATTTAGTCCTTGGTGAAGAGATTTAAAAATAAGGACAGTAAGAACTGTTTCTTATAATGTTCCAAACCGTACCAGTTCTCCTCTAAAACAAACAAACAAAACAAACTAAAAAAAACAAACCCTGGCATTTTCACAAGCTACAAATGTATTCACCCACAAGGCCAGTACAGATGAGCTAATATATATTAATTTTTTAAAGAGGGAAAAGCTTTTAAATTATGAAGGTAAAGACTGCAAGGAGATCCAACCAGTCAATCCTAAAAGAAATCAGTCCTGAATATTCACTGGAAGGACTGATGCTCAAGCTGAAACTCCAATACTCTGGCCATCTAATGCAAAGAACTGACTCATTGGAAAAGACCCTGATGCTGGGAAAGATTGAAGGCAGGAGGAGGATGAGATGGCTGGCTGGCATCACCAGCGTGATGGACATGAGTCTGAGTAGGCTCTGGGAGTTGGTGATGGACAGGAAAGCCTGATGTGCTAGTCCACGGGGTTGCAAAGAGTCAGACACGACTGAGCGACTGAACTGAACTGAAAGCTCCTGGTGTCTCTGAAATTCTTCTGCCATTTGTTGAGTCAATGTTCATTTTTTAATGCACTAAATTTTTACTGACAACCATCTCCTAAGAGCAAGGTATTAATAGCTAAGGGAAATACCTTAAAAAAAAATTTTTTTTAAAGTAGTTACATGACTCTTGTCCTCATAAGCCAGAGGGATGTGATATTCATATGAAGAAAGTCCCGGGAAAAGCAGATGATCTAAAGATTCCATGTTTACAAGAGAACACAATTTTATCAAAACAAAACTGTTGGGAGGCTGGTAGAGATCTGGACTTTCCATCAGCAAATATGACTAGGAAGCAGTCATTTATCTCAATTGATTACATTAAAAAAAAAACAGTCAAGGAAAGTAAAGTTAGAGGCTACTATCTTCATTTTATCTATCAGGAATGGTATGCGTAATCAAAATTACACATGTGCTTATTGGCCCATAGGTATAAGTGCTAAACCAGATCAGATCAGGCCAGCTCTTGGGCTCCAAATCTAGGGGTTGAGATTTTAAAATACTGTAGTATTTTCAACACTAAGCAATAAATGGTACTCTGTAAGTACTTTCAAATTCATGGTTTCCTTTGAGCATGAAGGTATTATATTTATTTAACAGTCACACAACAATGAACTGAAGAGACTCAAGCAAAATATGATCCTATGCAGATGGAACACCTATCTCAAGGTTTAATTTCCTTCCATTGATTTTGTGCCCAAATTCAGACTGTGACAATGGTTCTCTAGAGTCCAGCAATGTGTAAAAAGCTACTCAGGTGAACAGAAAAGTCGATCTTAATTTTAGGGTTAAAAAAAAATCTCAGCTATGAAATGGAGAAGGATTTCAAAAGTGGCAAAGAGATCACCTATCCATTTCAAAGACATGTTTATCTTTTTGTGTTTCAAAGGAAAGGCCTTTTGAAAGATGTGGCATAGAAATATGCATGTGAATAGAAGCACACTAAAGTCTTAGCTTTCAGGTATAATGGCTCTCCCTTAGAAAGTCCTGTGCAGGATTCCTGTATATCTAAGGTACATTTCATACGCTGCCAAGTACACCAAGGGCCCTGCGGTATCACCTCTTTCCAGCTTTTATCTGATGATTCATTAACATTTTCCTCCATTATGGCCCTACACCCTACTACTACTTAAAAGCTGCACTCAACTGCACAAATGCATTCATTCATGTGGTACTGAGACATACCAGAATGTCTTATTTGTATTTTTAAAAAAAAAGGAGGGGGGTGGGGGAGTGGTGGAATGGGGAAGAAAAGATAATTACAGAAGACCCAGTAAGGCAATCTGATAGTCTTCTTCTAGAAATATTCATGAAAATCTGTCCCTGAAAACTGCTGGTATTTGGTAGCCAATCTTTTCCGCACGATTTTCTGAGAAACATTCTTAGAAAGATCCCACAAAGGGGTGATAATAAAATGCATTTCGTCAAATGACTGGTTTTTTTTTTTTTGGTCTGGCATGGAATCTCTCTCACATCTTCACTGTAGATTGCAACTCCTCTTCTTCCAAAGCTGATCTCTCTGCCTCCGCCTTAGTCACACTATGCCTTCTGTCTCGTACAAGTCCTTCCAAACTAGACCCTGAAGCAAGGATGCAGCCATCCCCAGGGAACAAAGCATACAGTCTTCCACTGGCTTCCATAGAGGCAGACTTTGGGATTCAGAGCTGAGGTTCACAAAAGTGTTATGAAGAATAGCATATTCAGCCCACAGGAAAGAAGTACTTATAAAACCCCTGTGCTCTGAACACATCTCAAGGGAAAGAGACTAGATCTTTACTAAAAAAGACAAATGTGAAATATAAATGTAATCTGGGGTAAGAAATGCGAATTTGGCCTGGAAATAATCCCTTTTCCTAGCACACATTCACAGAAATTACCCAGCAAAGAATGTCACCCATAACCAGGCTGAGTTTGAATTGCAGCTTATTGCTCAGTGTGACCCAAATGGAACCAGACTAAATCCATCAGCAGCCAGATGTAAATGGCCGTGTGCTGGGCTTAGTTTCAACAGGCATTCTCTTTGCCTGGCGAAAGCCCTCTCTCCGACCAGAGGACAAGTTATTAAGAAATTGTTTGTCATCTTAGATTGGATGGATCATTTGTTTCCCTGAATTCTTTTTCTCATCATTTACTCATTACACGCCTCCTCCTGATGGAAGGAGACATTTATTAGCTTCTGCATTTATTGCATTGGCAAACAGAAACATTCTGCTGCATTTCCTGGGGGGGTTTGCTCATTTATCTCTTGGATAAGAGACTCAAGTTTTCTACAGGGCAGAAAAATTAAAATATCAGTCAGGTTGACAGCTGGGAAAATGAAGGTCTCTCTGTGACACAAAGCTTTCTAGAGCTTTGGTTTACTGAGAAAGAAGCCGGAATGTTATTTCATCAAACTACCACTTCACATGTAACTAAAACTGTAGGCACTGTCTGGTGAAGGAATACTCCAAAGGAATGATACATGTGGCTCAATACAGGAAGTACCTGAGATGCAAGGCTAATTTTTATTTTAAATGGAAAATGTAACAAAATGCTCTCGAAGACCAATTTCTATAAGAAGTTAGGGAGCTAGAGAGGGAAGAGTCTGCTTAAACCAATGAAAATGGAGCTCGAATCATAGAATTTAAAGCTGTAAGGGACCTTACAGGTCATGGAATCCTTTTGCAAGAATCTTCTTGCAACATCCTTGACAAGCAATCACTCTCCTTCTGCCTAAAATACTGACGGCAGCCAGGAGACGGGCATATCCCACAGAGGAGCTGATTTTAGAACGGAAACTTCTTGACAAGGGTCACTCCCCAAGGGTGACCTGATTGCTTGTGACCTTGGGCAAGCCACTCAACCTCTCTGGGTCTCACGGTCCTTGCTTTCAAAGTTAAGATGGTGACAGGATCAGAGCTGAAAGAAGGGGAAGTCACCAAGAAGCTTGACAACCTCAACTCAGTCCAAAGACCACTGGGTCTGGTGCTCCAGGATCCCTTACTGTTTTTGGAGGCGGCCACTCCACAGCAGAGCCAGCACCCTGCCTGCATTTTCCACGCTGAGATGCAGGTTATTCCAGTCCAGATACTGGAGCTCATTTAGAGTAGAGCTGTCTTCAATTTTTTTCTAGTTCTTTTTTCTTATTTCATCTCTAGCTTCACTTCCCTTGAACCAACACTTGCTATATACACCTTTCTTTCAGGACAAAGCAGTAGCAATACTGCAACGGAGCTTTCTGCTGAGGCTGCCAGCCTCGGACACAACCCCTCAGGCAGCTGGCCTACTCCAGTCCTGCCCTGATCCCCTGACTCTCTCATAGCAAGCTCTGGGGCTTAGCTCTCAGTTCAGAAAAGCACAACAGCCTAGTACTGTGCCAGCAGGAATAAAATAAAGAAAAACTGGTATTTAGTCTTTTGCACACTTAGGGTTTATATATCAGACAACTCCAGCTTTCTTGATAAAAATATTGCTCAAGTCCAATCAAATAATTTTGGGGTTACGAAAGAATACAAACACTAGCAAGTATATTATTTTTACAAATCAGTAAAATCTCATCTCTTAGCTGCTGCTGCTGCTAAGCCACTTCAGTCGTGTCCGATTCTGTGCAACCCCATAGTTGGCAGCCCAAGAGGCTCTCCGTCCCTGGGATTTTCCAGGAAAGAACACTGGAGTGGGTTGCCATTTCCTTCTCCAGCGCATGAAAGTGAAAAGTGAAAGGGAAGTTGCTCAGTCGTATCCGACTCTTAGCGACTTCATGGACTGCAGCCTACCAGGCTCCTCCATCCATACGATTTTCCAGGCAAGAGTACTGGAGTGGGGTGCCACTGCCTTCTCCGCATCTCTTAGCTAGTTGTTCATAAAGGCATTTTTTCCCCTAAACAGCTCTTAAATCTGACCTGGCAGCACCCTGAGCAGCTATACTGTTGTGTGCACTGACATTTAGTTTAACAAGAATCAAAGTTAAGTCATTACCGTGGAGTCTCAAGTTACCACCTGGAAGAGATCCCCATTTGTTACCATGAGTGCGGTACTCACAGTCGGTGAACTCAATGGAAGAAAGTGATGCAGTGATGTACTGGATAACTTCACTAAAAGTTCCCTTAAATGTCCAACCAAACCTTAGAAACCTGTGAAACATAGCAAATACAACTTTCCAAGCTAATTCGTGTGCTCTCGCCCAGTATAGTTAATGTCAACCTAAAGCCAGAGGACGTGTCATTAAAAAATAAAAATTATACCTTAGTTATTATGACCTAGTTGCTATAGTTTCCCTCATTTGCCTTATCTTCTATATAACCAAATCAGATTAAAAAACAATACAGAGGTGAGTCGCAGGTTAACAATTCCTATAGACCAGATCTGTGATACAACATGGGATGATAAATAAAATTTTTCCATTTAGTTTAATCACTTACTTTATCCAAGTAAAAGTCCTTCTGAGGACACCCTTAATCTCATGAAGATAAATTCTTTCAAATGCTTCTCATATGCAACAAACTAGAGAAGAGGGAAATAATCCTTGTATTTACATACCTGCTACAGTTTACTCGCTCCTTAGGAAAAGGGAACCATGTCCACGAATCTTAGCATCCAGCAGTCAATGTACATTGATAAAAGGAGGAAGGCGAGGCACAGCAGAGACGTATTACAAGTTGGAAACAAAGATAAAGCCAATTTTCTTTTAGTTCTGGTACTATCTGACCATACTGAGAAAGATTTCCATTTCAAAAGATGAGTGGCAATATGATAACCATCAATTTCAAACTACAGTAATGACTCAACTAACTAAATACTTGTAAAAAATAACATAAAGGTTCTGAAAAAAAAATGAAAACTCTTATATTATCTTGCAGCTAGTGTCAGCAATATCTCTAAATAGCTCTATTAATTACAAAGATGTATTCAACCATATACCTCTGTCATTAAAGCTTCATTGTCTATAGTCAGAAATGCTAAGACAGACATTTAAAATGAATTTTTCAGATAAAGAGGGTTATGGCACAAAAATAACACTTAAAATAAAATTATGCCAAAATGTGTTAGAAAGCAAATCATATAAATGAGTGTCTTGAGAAAAATTTAGAGGGAGGGGAAAAAAGAGAGTGGTCACTTGTGTTAAGAATGAGAAATGAACATGTGTCCCAAAGCTCCAGAATGGTCACTTTAACTTTTACAATGGAGCTCAACCGCTGCAGCTTCAGCAGCCTGTCCACAGTAGAGAAACCTTGGGGAGTCCAACCATTTTCTGTTTTAATGATGAGGAGGAGGTAAGGGGCAGTGGTGGGCTAGGGTGGGGGGCAGGGGCAGGGAGAGTCAAGAACCTAAAAGTAGAGAAGGAAAGTGAGAGGAGAAAAAGAAAAACCAACCCCCAAATAGAGACTCAAAGATGATAGGTGCAAAAAGTAGCTTTAGGCCTTTGAAGTCTGGCTCAATGAACAGAGGAAAGGGAACGCGGAGATGGCAAAAGATCTGTCCACTTGTGGACAAGCTAACCATGGTGACAGGAGTACTTTTTGCTGAACTAATGTTATAACACACATGCCTAGGTTTGGAAGGGACAGCCTAAGTCAAAGCAACATCTGTGTCTAATTCAATCCCATCCCAACTCCAACCTCCCAGGAGTCCTCTCTGGGCACAGGGTGAGACTGTGGGCTTAGACTGCAGGGTTCAAATCCTGGCTCTACACCTTACTCTGCTGTGACACTGGATGAAGTATTCACCATTACTATGCCTCACTCTCATCTGTAAAATGAGGATAACCACCTTGAACAGCTGGAAAGGTTAAATGAAATAACACATGTAAAGTGCAAGTAGACTGCTGGAGAACGGTGAGCTCAGGACAGAAAGGCCACTCTGCCTTTCAAAGAGCTAGGCGGGATTATCCATGCTGACCTGACCTGGGGAGTCAGGGAGGCTTAAGGGAGGAGTGCAAGGTCACAGGGAGCCTTGGGCACATTTTCACTTGATAAGGCATTTTTAAAAATACTTCAGTATTCATCTACCCAATCCACAGCGCCTGTTTACTGTTCCTCTAGCAGAACAAGGATGAGAATCACTCTTGAAATCAGAGTGCCATTTGAACTCAACATAGAAATGATCTGCTAACAAAGTACACACCAAAATAAGCACCGTCTGCGAGACTTGGCAAGGCCTATACTGTGGTACTTGAAAAGCAAACCTGGCACTTTCTGAAAAGATAGTGAAGAATACACCAGAGCAATAAATGGCATGGAATCAAGACAAGAGATTGGGCAACGGCTGTGCAACAGTACCTGCCAGAAGGCTCTTCTTCCCCAAAAGCATGGCTCAGCCTGGCACCCAGTCCCTGCTCAAGTGGCACCTGATCAGAGTCCTCCCTGCATGAAACAGCATCTCCACCCCTCCACACACTGTCAATTTCTCTCCTTATTATGAGCTATTTTTCCTCATAGAGCACATCACTACTTGATATAAAATGTATTCATTATTGAGTGTCTCATATTAACAGAGCACTAAATTTTATTGGAAAAGACCCTGATGCTGGGAAAGATTGAAGGCGGGAGGAGAAGGGGGCGGGAGGAAAAGGGGACGACAGAGGGTGAGATGGTTGGATGGCATCACCGACACGATGGACCGGAGTTTGAGTAAGCTCCAGGAGTTGGTGATGGACAGGGAGGCCTAGTGTGCTACAGTCTATGGGGCTGCAAAGAGTCGGACACGACTGAACTAACTGAAACTTTATGAAAACAGAATTTTTTTTTTTTTTTTCTGTTTTCCGCTGTTAAAGCCACAGAGCCTAAAATGGAGCCTTCCACAGAAATATCAAATGAATGATTGAGCCTGAGGAACAGCTGTAGTGACAAAGAAAACATCTGGCAAAAGTTCTTAATTGTTAGTAAGAAGGGTACTAAATTGCTTGTTTTAATAAATTAATAAAAATATTTTTAAGAAATAATTACTTTTTAAAAGTTTTCAAAAATCCAAGTAAACTATCTAAAAGTATTTTAAATCGTAGATGAACCAAGAAATTGAAAAGACTGTCACTCCTGAGAGCAAGAAAACAGACTGAGGAACATACCAGGTGGGTTTATGCAGACAAAGATTTTAGAATTTTTACTTCACTTGTTAACTGAAATCAACAAACATTTCCCTTCCCCTTAAAATGTTCACCTCCCCCTTAAAATGTTCACAGATGAAGTTATTACTAAAAATACATTAAATAAGTCAGTATTTCAGCTTCTTAAAATACTTACTACAAAGATATAATATTTTATTGCCACCACTGATTTTAGGGTAAAGAAATAACAAGAACTATAAAGCATAAAGAATATCTACCAACATCTTATTTGGTATGTGGATAAACTTTAAGAGCTGCAATTTTCTCAAAAGAAAAATGGTTTTCTTTGGATAATGGGATGATCCAGAAGGTATATTATATAAAATAGGTTATGAGAACTTTTTTTAACTGTGGTGTGGGTGTTCAGAGTAGCAAGTTAGCAGGTATTTTACTATGTTTTGTACCACACAGAAAATGAGCAGGAAAAAGCAATTTACAATAGCTACTTATGCCTTTATCTTTAAACATGCACATATTTCAGTAAAAAGACATTTACCCACAATTAAGAAACTAGGCTTTTAATCCTTAAAATGCTCATATTTTAGTTTATAACAACTGGATACTTTAGCTATTAAAATATACTATGATTCAGGGGATTAAAAACATAACTACTACATGATTTAGGGACTAACCAATGTTAATTGGGTTTTTTGGTTTGCTTTTTGAGACAGAAGCAGTAAAGAGAACAGGAAGTTGTGGGAAATAATTGAAAATGAATTTACATGAGAAAGATATCAGCGGTTTATACAGATAAATCTTTTTGAAAGGTTACTGGTTGATGATTTTGTTTTTTAGACTGAAGTCTTCAGTAATTAAGTTTTATGAAAACTCTCAAATCTCAAAAGGCCTCTTGAGGAATCTAGCCAAAAAAGGTACACTTTTAAGATGATAACACTAGGTATTACTGTTGTTTTGTATTGTGTATACTTTGTAATTATTTTGTATTGTATTATTAGGTATCTGTTTTATATTAGTGTTGTATTTGTATTGTGGTTGTTTTCTGAGCTGGCCAACAATATTATGAGGCTCTTCATTTCATAATCAAAAAGACTTTAGAGATTTTGCTTTTTGGCAAGTACATTTAATAGATCCTCGTATAAGCACAGCATTACACCTGACCTAGTGCATTTTTTCTTAGAAATGAAATCTACAATACTGATATCAACATACCCCTAGCATTTTCCTGAAACTGTGGTTTCTGGATGGTTTGTTTCTGCCTCTCAGGAATACAATGCAAAATGAAAGCCTCATTTTTCAAAAGAAGACCCTTATAATGAGGGTCCTAATGTTCTTAACTGTGAAGTCCACCCGGAGAAGAGCAGCATCTGCCCAGCGATCGCCCCTCTGTGATTCCTGGCCTCACACCTCCTCGCTCTTGTCCTGTCACCACCCTGTGGCCTGCCCTCGTTTATGCTTTCTCCTCCTTGCCATCCATTCCATTTTAATGGGTAATAGGAAGAGGGCTTTAAAAAAGTAAACAACACTAAAGTAAGAAACTGTGCAAGACTGACCCCAAAGTCACAGTGAGGAGCTAAATCCTTGTTCTCCATTAATATCCAAAGTCAAAGACTGCCAACAGAAGATTAAAATGAAAAGCAAACAATGAACAACAACAAGAACCAACCTAGACATGAGCTGCACAGTATTCTCACAGTCTGCAGGCTCCTCCGGCCCTAAGCTCCCCACCCCCCAGTAACTGCCTTAAAGATGGTACCACGACAGTCTCTGGAACCTGACCTCTTTGCCTTTGTGTGCCCAGTCTTGAGGAGCTAGACTCCAGCATTATAATGTTACAGGGTTTCGTAAATAAGCCATTTTTTATGAACACGGAAAGACTCAACTAAATAGGACAAAGATTCACAGCAGTCTCTCTCAAAACATGGAGGATGGCAGAAAAACCTAAGTACAGATGGACACTGAAGTATCCAGATTACTCTCTCTCACACAGGCAGCCAAATCTGAACAGAAATGACTGCAAGAGAAATCCCTTGTTACCTGATAAAGAAGTACATTAACATGCATTGGAGAAGGAAATGGCAACCCACTCCAGTGTTCTTGCCTGGAGAATCCCAGGGATGGTGGGCTGCCGTCTATGGCGTCACAGAGTCAGACATGACTGAAGTGACTTAGCAGAGCAGTAGAAAGAGATCTGAAAATCCAAAAGATAACGTAGACCTAAATTGTAGCTTTAAAAATTTTTTTATCTGTTTTACACAACAGTTCTACAATTGAGAACAATGACTCCATTCCTTCTGGTAAAATTCAAGTTAACATTTCGACATGACAAAATAATACTTATTGTTTCCTAGGGTTTTCCCCTCAACAAGTTACCTCAAACAGCATATAATAATCAACCTCCTAGACGCTGGAAACTAATGATGATACCTAGTGCTATCCTAATTTAATATCCATATAAATTCACATGTAACATTTCAGTTTTTCTCCAAACCCTCAGGAAACATGTTTTGAAAGCCATCTTACAGATGAGGACTCTGAGGGTCAAACAGTTTGCAGGGTGCTTGCAAGCAAAGAACCAGTAAGTAGAAGGTCTAACACCTGAATCTATATCCACCTATCTTTGATACCATTATTTACTTTGAGGTCTTTTGGTGGAGGGGTCCCAAAGCTTCAATGCATTCTGGAATCATCCAAGCTCATCTCCCTACATTCTTGAGGTCTCAGGTTATTCTTAAATATCTCAGGCAATGACCAAAAGACAAGCATTTGTAGGTAGATGAAAATTAGCAACTGGAACAAATTAGCAACTTAGCCGTCCTTTCTTCTGACAAAACAAACCAGGTGAGTTCTAGTAAAAATCTGCTTTGTTTGGTATAGTAAATAATTTTAAAACTGCTGCATGTCTGCTTTGTACCATGATATCAACGAAGCCAGAGAAACTTTTATTGTCTGTTTGATTAAGTTTCATAAAACCTAAGGAATGGTTCCCAAGTATTCATTATATTTCAGTCACCTCTGCAATATCTGCAAGGCCACCCCAACACAAATCAGTTCTAGGAACCTGAATAAACAAATCCTCATCCACTAACTTAGAACCTACTGATGAAACAATAATAATGACTAGGTAAACAATGCAACCACTCCTTTCCCTAAGTACATAAAACCAATTTTTAAACCTCTAGATTTCTGTTTCCTTGTCTGAAAACAAAACAAAAAAACACACACTTCTGTGCTGGAAGAATATTAAAGTTCCAAGAAGCAGTAAACTTTTATGTGCCTATAAAATATTCCATTTCATTAACACAGTATCCAGGTTGTTGTATTAATATTGGTTTTAATCATCAGCACAGGCTTAAAACATCAGCAATCTTATTCTGTTGCCTGGCAAGGCTGAAAACCCAGAATTTCATCAGAATCACTGTTTCCATTTGGCGATGTGTAAAGTAATAGTCATTCAGAAGCTATCTTTTGCATAATTACTCTTAAATAGCTAGGGTATAATTGACAGTTCTGTAAATGTAGTTACTTTATGTAACTTGTGCCTCTAGTTAAGATGAAAATACTTACCCTTTTGTCTTTCTGGCATTATTCTTTTGGGAATGGAGTTCGGGGTCAAATCCAAATGATATATAATATAATTTTTTAATGTACCCAACAGAGAAATGGCAGTCTCTGTCTTTAATTACATGCTATTGAATTTTAACAAATAGTTCTAGGAATGTCTGCCAAAATTTCTACAATCTAGAGCAAGTACCTCATGAGAGACTAGACGGCTTACAATTTATTATGCATTATTTTTCTGGAACTACAGAAACATTCATTGCAGTTCTAGTAACACTTTCGTCTTAATGATAAACAGAAACACAGACCTCAGCACAGGGACTGCCTACCGAAGGATCTTAACCCTCAGCCTTGAACTACTCTCCCCTCACGCTTCTACTTACACTCTCGACCTCACATCATTTATAGTCAGTCTAGGCAAGGTAGAGACTACATCATGATGAAGTTCTAGAAATAATACCAAGAAGAACTAGCAGGCAAGGAGGAGGGATGAGACAGCAGAGTGACCTGGGCCTGATTTAGCCTCCGCCATCACAGGATCTACTCTGCAAGGTACCTGGGCCAGAGCAGGCGGTCAGCATCCCCGAGACAGGGGATGAACCATACTGAAGCCGCAGAGGGAAAACTATCACAGAGGTTAAACACAGGAGTGGCTGGCTTAGGGGCAGCTGACTGAGTGGTGTATTTCTGACATTGATTTAATTACTTGAGTTAATTCTGTGGCAGAGTCTAGGGAAGACCCTGAATTGAAGTTCTAATAGCTCTAACTTAGGAGCAACATCTTTGGCCTTAAACTGCTGCTGCTAATGCTAAGTCGCTTCAGTCGTGTCCGACTCTATGTGACCCCATAGATGGCAGCCCACCAGGCTTCCCCGTCCCTGGGATTCTCCAGGCAAGAACACTGGAGTTGGTTGCCAATTCCTTCTCCAATGCATGAAAGTGAAAAGTGAAAGTAAAGTTTCTCAGTCGTGTCCGACTCTTGGCGACCCCCTGGACTGCAGCCCACCAGGCTCCTCCGTCCATGGGATTTTTCCAGGCAAAAGTACTGGAGTGGGGTGCCATTGCCTTCTCTGAGAAAGGAAATTAACAGTAAATACATATTTGTGTGCCTATAATCTAACTTTGCAGGAAGTTTATACTCCAAATTTCCATAGGTTCACAATCTAAAGAGCAAGCCAAATGGGCAGGGCTGCGGTGGACAGCGTGTCAAGGGTTCTGTCAGAGATCTACTGGAAGCAATTTTGCAAACTGGGCCCTTGCAAAGGAAGATGGTGAGGGCAGGAGTGCCCAAGTGGCAGTGGGAGTTATCAGATCACTCTTGAGCCCTCCACCCACTTCCTGCATAGTCCTCCCACTAGATCTCAGCATTCCCTTGGCTGATCTAGCCTGTCCTTTTGATTTCCAGCTATTTCTCCCCCCGGTATTTCCAGGTCCTTCATCTTTTCCATCCTCCCCTCAGAGGATAAGGCCCAATCCACAGATCCTGTACTGTTGCCTTACTGACGGTGTCTCCATCAGTTCAGTCTATAATCCAGTATATAGTCTAAAGCCATACTCACTGTATCCAGCATCTATTCATGCTTTACTTTACTGTAGAACATGATCCACGATTAAGTAAGACTATGGTGCTTAGTTGATAAAAGAAGTCAAGTACAAATGCTGCGAAGGGAAACATGGCTGAGAATCTGTTATTTGACTCTACTGGGTCTAAACAAGAACTATCAGGCCCACTTCCACCGAAATTCTTCTTAAGTCTGGGGGAGTGAAATTGAGTAATAGATGTAAGCCTAAGGGAGTCTCATAGACGCTCATTGGTTACACAGGAGAGGCAATCATAAAAGACAGAGAAAGGCCTGGCTGCACTGGCTGGGAAACATTAGCCCAAGTTACCTGATGTCTCTGAGTCAAAGAACAAAATCAGTAGCTAGTTAGGTGGCGAAGGAAGAAAACACCTTTCCTTGGAGGTCTGTCCTGGAGTTAAATGATTTGTTAAAACATTTTCTGCACTGCCTGGCTTATGATAATCCATCAATAGATGGTGAAAAGTGTTAGTTGCTTAGTTGTGTAGGATTCTTTGTGACCCCAAGGACTGTAGCCCGCCAGGTTCCTCTGTCCATGGAATTCTCCAGGCAAGAATACTAGAGTGGGTTGCCATTCCCTTTTCCAGAGGATCTGCCCAACCCAGGGACAGAACCCAGGACTCCTGCACTGCAGAAAGATTCTTTACCATCTGAGCCACTAGGGTAGCCCGAATAGATGGGAGCTGTTTTAATATGATGCTGATTCTAATGATACTATATTTCTCGGCCAATAGCCTTGGAACCACAAGGATGTCCAGAGTGCAAAGTACTCACGAACATTTTCGCCAAAAGCCAAGTTTGGGGACAACTCATGAAGTTGGGATTCTATTTAGGGCAGGGTTTGAGGATAAAATTGATTACCCCTGCCTCAAGTCACAGAAAAGTAATGGATGAGAACATCACTAAGGCAAAGTGATTTAATTTACTTCAAAAGTTTGCCCAAATAGTGGCATCTGCACTGTTTAATTCTATGTAAGTAAGACAGGCTGTTGCATTAATATTAGCAGCTGGCATGGCTGGAGCAGAAGGACCTGGGTCTGAATCTCTGCAAAACCTGCAGAATAAGGTGTAACTTGGTGCGAAGTGTACACTAAGTCACCTGGAAGACATATATCTAAGGTACCTGGGCCAGTCTGAAGATTGAAGCCTTTTACTTGCTGAAAGCTCCTTTACTTGTTTACTCAACAAAAATCTGTCAAACAACTACTACGTGCCAGGCACTGATCGCAGAGATCTGGTGTGAAACTACAAGTCTTGAGGGGGCAGTGCTGTGGCCACACTATCCTCCCTGGATTCTTGTGTGAAGGTGAATGAGGTTACAGAGGAGGACTGCTGAACTTGTAAGGAAACAGACTGCACAATTTTTCTGATCGTGGCAAGAAATCTGACTACTTTCAAAGTCTTTCCGAAGGGGCACAGAAAACTCAAGATCATGAAGGAATAGAAAACGTTGTTCCTTGTTCCTCCAGCTCAGGGTCTTGGCAAACACTTTTGGGTTAAAGATCCACGGTGGTAATTCAATATTTATGAAATCCAATTCCTCTACTCGATTCATGAAAAAAGAAG
>SJYC01033784.1:0-13439 GCA_006408675.1 Madoqua kirkii | reverse complement strand
TCATGAAGGAATAGAAAACGTTGTTCCTTGTTCCTCCAGCTCAGGGTCTTGGCAAACACTTTTGGGTTAAAGATCCACGGTGGTAATTCAATATTTATGAAATCCAATTCCTCTACTCGATTTCATGAAAAAAGAAGAAAACTTCTATGGGGACCCTGATCCTTGGGGGCATTCTACATGCCTGATTCGTCATACGAAGATGTACGACTCTTGGGTTAATGGGCGTGGCTCTGCATCCTGCTGGGAAAGATGAAGGCAAGAGGAGAAGGGGACAACAGAGGATGAGATGGTTGGATGGCATCACTGACTCGATGGACACAAGTTTGAGGAAGCTTCAGGAGTTGGTGAAGGACAGGGAAGCCTGGTGTGCTGCACTCCATGGAGTTGCAAAGAGCTGGGACACAACTGAGCAACTGAACTGAACTGAAGTATCCTATGGTGGGAGGGCCCTGATGAAACTGAGCTACTGCGGGCATAGCTTTCTCAAAGACTGTTAGAATAGAGATTCTGAAGAGTATAGAGTCAGAACACAGAGCCCTCCAGAGGAGCTATGGACTCCCTGGGCCTCTTTCTCCTCTGTCCACTCTTTCACAACACAGTACACAGGCAGGCAATTCCAGGAGGGTTACAGGTCCTCAGAAGCCCTCAAATTAGGAACTCTACCAGTGAAATTCTATGGTTTCTTGACCTCTACATTCTAAGATACAATCAGGAAGAACTCAAAAAATGTTCAGTCCAGTTGAGTTCAGTTACTCAGTCGTGTCGGACCCTTTGCTACCCCATGAATCGCAGAACGCCAGGCCTCCCTGTCCATCACCAACTCTCGGAGTTCACTCAGACTCACGTCCATCCAGTCAGTGATGCCATCCAGCCATCTCATCCTCGGTCGTCCCCTTCTTCTCCTGCCCCCAATCCCTCCCAGTGCCTCCTTTGTCACCTTCAGTAAGAGCCACCAGATGGAGCAGCAGCCTGAGGCTCGTTATACACTGGGCCCCCAAGTAGGATTTCACAATTAGTGGCATTCACAAGATGTCATGAGGGCCAGTTTACAAGGGGACTAAACTAGGTACTCAGTGGTCCCAAGGCTCAGGGTGCTGGCTTTCCAAGAGCCTTAGAGGGAACTTAGAATAAAATGTATTGTTGGAGGCTTCAGATGCACCCACTGCCAGGCCAAGGTACTTTTATATGCCTCACTTTATCTCAACCTCGTACAGTCCTTGAAGTGGAATTTTATTCCCTTTATATAGACAGAGAAACAGAGGCTCAAAGAAGTTCAAGTGTTTTGCCCAAATTCACAGAGCAAGTATCAGAGGTGGGATTAAAATTCAAGTCTGTCCAGCTTCAAAGCCCATGCTCTTTACACCCCCAGAAAATATGGTAAATGATCCTATTGATTTGCTCAAATAAATAAAATGTGATCGCTGAGTCCTCCTTTTCAGTTTTAGTTCCATGTAAGGCTCTAGACACAGGGTCACTTCCTATACTTGGCTTAAAATGTTAAGTCATAAATTCCTTTAATCTTCATGCTATACTTTTTCTTGCTTCTCTTCTTAGAGGGAATAGTGAATATTAGCTTGCTTTACATGGGGTGTTTTGACCATGGGATGCCCTTTAAAATTAGCTGGAAGCAGTATTTTAAACACCAACTCCTTGGATACCCAGGACTTTCACTATATTGAAATGGTCCAGCTAGTTGGCTGGACCAAGTCACTGTTGTGAAATCTTTTTTGTCTTGATTAAAGTTCTATCACTTGAGGATTTCTGTCTGCAGTTTATGTAATATAACTGTTCCCGTTTAACCAGAGACTTATGCATACAAACTAGAACAGGGCCAGGTTAAGATGTGATAGGAAACCAGGGACAGAAAGGTCTTAACCTGAACTTATCAGGGACTCGCTGGATGGGGAAGAGAGATAAGGAAATCTCAAATCGTGTGCAAATAGGAACTTCAGAGGCTGCTGCTCCTTGTTTGCACAAATGAATGATCAGGAGGGTTAAACATTTAAAAAAGATGGAAAACTCATTTCTTAGTAGAATATCACAACCTGTTTGCATTTTGTTAGTAATGCCGTGTCAGGGGATGTCTGTCAATCACGGGGATGAATGTGCCAATTTGTTATTGAAAATACAAATGGAATTAGTTTGGAAGCTGCCAGCAGTGTCAGTCATGGATATTGTTTAACTGGGCCAGTAGCATGGATTTTGGTGTTAGTGATGTGTCGCTCAGTGTCACTTGCACTTGTTGGGAGAATCCAGGCATTCACTGGCAATTAAACGTGAGGTTTGTGACTTTCACTGGGCGAAGTCTTTGTCAAGGTGAAATGTGGGTAGAATAGGGCACTTTGATGGCAAAAGGATGATTTTAGAAAAAGTGACCTCTCTTCCCTCACAATCCCTTAATAATAATGTGCTCAGAGACACGTATCACACTCCCCGCCGGTTAACTATGTGATGATCATGACTCTTTTAATGATTCACATGAATCTTCATGTTTTCTATTAGTGTCTCTCAATGCCACAATCAGGGTATTTTTGATATCTTGTATTACCCTAATCGCCAAGAAGTATGCTCCAAACTGATTAATTCCAGAATGATTAAAATATCCTATGCAATTCATTTATTGTTGCTTCAGTTAATTGAATATTTGATGATTTAAAGGTACCTTGATTATTTCCTAGGATATATCTTGATCACCAGGCAGATGATCTGCGCGTGGTCTGCCTGTGGCTACATGCGTTGGCCGCCTGCACTGTCACACGCAGAGAGGGTAGGCACTTGGGAGGGCTCTCGGTCAACACACCTGCCGACGCGGACGCCCGCCCCTCCTGGCCCTCAGAGGACCACATCCGTGCCCAGCCTGAGAGAGAGGGTCGTCTGGGGCCAGGAGGGAGAGCACAGCCTCCCGGGCGGCACGCCGCTTGCTTTCTGCTCCTGGAGGAGGGGGCGGAGAGGGGGATGCACAGGGACGCAAGCTCTGAGTGGCTAACTTGCGCTTTGTGGACCATCTGAATACTCAAGAGTGCATTGAAAGGGAGGGAAGGTGGCTCTGGAATTAAGCGGCTGCTTGGCAACTCATCGGGCGGCAGTTCTAATCCCAGTGTCCCCACTAGTTCTCCTCCTGTCTCCTGTCACACCTGTCTGAGTGACTCCTCCACAGTTCCTGCGAGAGGAGGAGGGGTGTGAGAGACAGACAGACAGACGGAGAGAGCAACAGGCAGCCGGGGCTGAGCCCTCAGCCTGAGCCCAGCTTCTATCCAGAGCGCAGAGTGGCCCGGCATTGCTCGGCCATGTCAGATCCTTGGCCTTTCACCCCCTTGTGGGGCGAGGACTACAGCGGGGACCTCGGCGGCTGGGAGATCCTGTCAGACATGGCTCTGTCCGTGAACCCGGTAGGTACTCTCTCCCTGACACCCAAGTCAGACCTCCTGTTCCGCCGTATTGTCTGTTTCCTCCTTAACTGTTTGTCTCCCCCAAGTTACAGGGAGCCGCAAAGGAAGAAATTACGTTGCCTTTGGTATCTTTAAATCCTCCCCTGGAACCATCCTGAGCACAGTGTGAGCTCAATCAGGATTTGTTGTCTAAAGAAATAAATGGGAGAACTGATGAATAGGCGGACGGGCGAATGAATGTGATCCTATTACCCTTGCCACCACCACCTTACAATGTACATCCCAGTGGGTCTCTAATTGTTTGTTTTCCTGTCCCATCTAGACGTTTACCTCTGAGAGAAAGTAGTCAAGTCTGATAGTTCTTTGTGTCGCTGACCCCCCTCTCCCAGCACTCTTCTAGGCACAGAGGGAATGCTCACTGGTTAATTCAAAAGCATTTGCAGGGGAAGGGGGAAATACAGCTCAAATGAGTGGCCTTGGAGGTGAAAAGATCCGCAGGGCAGGGCTAGATGAGTTTGTGGGACTGGTGACTCCATGTCAATGCTGGATTCCAGTATTTTCTGAAAAAGAAAAAAATATCTGAACACTCGGTATGGATGCATATTTCTTTGCCTGCCTGTGTCTGCAGAGTTCTTCCCCAGGGTCCACAACTCTTTGTATTTTGACAGCATTTCCCCATAAGGAAATGGATATTTATAATACCAGGTGTAGAGATGATATTTGCAGTTGGCAAGAGTGAGTCAGATCTTACCTTGAGCAGACAAGAAGACTGGGCTTCGGAAGATGCAGTTAGGAGACCAGCAGGGCAGGGGCTCATAACCTGATGCACTGCGTGAGTCTTTTCCGGTTACAAAGCAGGTTTGCATACCTTATATTTCATTTGCTGCTCACAGAAACCCTGTGAGATTTGAAAACAGCTGGTATTATTTTTATCATTTTCTTATTTTGTTTAATTTTATTTTTATAGTTGGGCAAACTGGAACTCAGAGGGTTAGGTGAAAAAGTCTTGTTCCTGAGGGATAGGGCCAGGCCTCCCACCCAACTCTTTAGACACATAGGCAAATGTTCTTGCTGTGTCTGTATGTTCCTGATATTTTTTCCTATTTTTATTCCAAAGTTAACATTTGTGTGTTTGCATAGAAAAAGAAAAAAAAAAAGACTAAGACTTTTTTTGTGTGAGATTGAGTCATATATATTTAGCTTGGGCAGCCCAGCTGATTCAGTGCAACAGCTATACTGAAAATTTAAGTCTTGGCTATAATCATTTTGACCTTCGTGTTTCAGGAAGATATACATTGATTCAACAACTGTCTTAGAAAATACAGTTGCTGGATCCTTGAGTGATGAAATGAGAGTTTATTTGCTGTTATGAATCATCAATTGAGTTCTATAATCCTGTAATATGTTAGACCAGTCTCTTCTAGCATATATTCTGCAAACACCCATTCTATGGAACAGTGATCATTGTTAAATAAAAAAAAAGAGAGAGAGAGAGAGAGAATTAAATCCCCAAAAATTCAATGTCAAGAAAGTTGGGAATATGCTGCTTTAAACTGATTTGATAGATATCTCAAAGCCTTTAATCTGCATCATGGATTGCCAAGAGGGAAGTTGGTCTACACTTATTTGGACACAGAACATTTTATTTTGCAGGACTGGTTATAATGGTCTGTTAACTGTGATTCTTCACACCTCCCTTCCTCCCGAGTCTGCAAACTCCACGAGGAGAGAAACTGTGTCTCCTTTTGCTTCTTCCCATTGCATCTTTGTCAAACATGAGCCTGGTGGCTCAGTGCCTGACCCTAAAAAAAGATTTGTTGAATGAATGAATGAATCAACTCTGCTAGATCAAACCACCTGTGGTTGCTTATCAGAAATCTGTATTTAAAGTTCTTTACAATATCTGCCCAACCAGTTTGTCAGCCTTTCCTTCTACTGTTCTTTCCACTCAGTACTCAAGTATTTGTGTCCTTGGAAGGATGACTGTATAATTTATCATCCAAATCAGGACATTTTTGAGGATGAAATGGGACACCAGAATAACACATGTACACTGGAACCATACCAGTTGACTCAGGCTCAATGGCCCTCTCATTGCTGGTGACTCTGTAATCCCCACTAGGGATTTTCTGGTGCTTAGAGCAGCAACTTTTATATGGAGAAGAAGGAAAAAAAAAAGAAGAAGAATACACACTGGTTGAAATTAATGTATCAGCGTGTATAGGAATGACTGTTATGCTTATTTAATATTACTGATAATTGTATTTTTTTAAGATTGAGGGCAACCGATGCCATGTTCTCTCCTCCATTTCCCCAAATATAGTTGTATTTAGACTTTATCAGAGTAACTAGAGGATTGGGACTTAATTGTCCTTGTGGGAGACCTGGAACCTATAGCCCCTGTGGCAGTGCTCTCTTTATAGGACTGACCTTTCACCTCCCAAGGCAATGAATAAAAGAGACCAAATGTTCTCCCTCCTGGAACTGGGGGGAAGTGGAGGTGATCAAATTGCCAACCTGGAGGGGGTAATGGTGTGAAGGAGAGAGTTTGGAAGGTTTGGGGGAATGCCTGTAACTGCACGGGTGCCAGCACGCCCAATAGGCCTTCCTCCAGGTAGTGGTCCCACTCCCAGGTCCCTCATCACACCCAGCTATTGATTTGATGTCACTCTTCGGCATTTGATTTCTTGCTTTCACCGACTATGGAGCTCCTGGAGGAAAACGCATGTGCCAGACACGGAGTAAGTCCTCAGTACAGTTCTGTTAGTTGGTTGAATTTTGATTGATTAGGAAGGTGTGAGTCACACTGAGGGGAAAAAAAAAAAAAGCCCATGGCATTCAGTGTGGGTATTTGTGAGATTCTGCATGCCAGGGCAAGCGTGCAATTTACACAAGAGTTTGGCCTTAGTGTTTTGGACAAGAATTGTTGGCATCTGATTGGACTCCTGAATTAAAAGGGGACTTAATTTAGTCACAAAACTATTTCATATAGGTGCCCTCTTTTACAAATCTGTGGTTATGAATAATATGGCGAACTACTATGTCAGAGAGTGGAAGAGGCCTCAAGGACCAGGAAGGTGAGCTCTTTCTTTGGAAGGATGAACAAAGAGAAGCCCAGGTGATGGGGGAGGATGGCTCCACATCTCAGAGCAAATTGGTGGCAGAACAAGACTGTCTCCGCATCTTGCAGTGTAGTCTTACTGCTTCATTAAAGGAAAACAAAATTGGCCGTTTGCTGATATTTACTGCATTGTATTTACTAGAGAGGAAAATCCACATCTACTACTATATTTACTTTCTTTATAATTTTTCCCACAGGGTAAAATATTATACTATCTGCTTTGCTGAGAATAACTAGATTATGCCTCATTTTCTTCTCTTTGTTTGCTTATTTTGTTTTAGGTAAGCCTTCCCAGTGACCCAAGCTGTGTTGAAGAAATCTTGCGGGTGAGTTTAAACCTCTATTTCTCTGCCTTTGAATAATGAAGCAATATATCTGCTTAAGCTGCTTAAAGTAATTCCTCTTCTGTTTCCAGGAGTGTCATGATGGAGAAATCCTTGCATTCCACTTCAAGGCTCTTCTGTTTATATCTCCTGTCTCATTTCTCACCTCTTCTTCCTCTCTAGTCAAGCTAGTCTCCTGATCTGCTTCCTTCTTGCATCATTCTGGCTCTTTCTTTTGAGGTCTTGAACAGAGACTTCCCACCTCCTTTGGGAAGTGTTCCTTATTCAAGCATCCTACCTGCAGCCTTTGCCTTTGTGTTCTCTGGGATCTCAGGTCAGCCTCATTGCTGCCCCACGTTACATCGTTGATGGGACCGGATCATGGAGATCATACCTGCAATGAATGGATGAGATGTAGCAGGGTGGAGGGAGGGGAAGAGATGAGGAGAGAGTTGAGAGTGATGGCAAGTCATGGGAAATGTTCCTCATGGGAGTGACTTGGTTCATGAGAATGGCACAGAGGCAGCACAGAGCTGTGAAAGGTGGCAACGACCTCTCCCAAAATACGTAATGAAACCAAAAAGAAAAACCAAAGTAAAGGCAGAAGTATGTATCTCCCTCCCATCTCTGGCTGCTGGCATCTTAAGGTGATGAAGAATAGGAGTTGTGGAGTGAGTTCTGTCTCCAGCAGTTGTCACTTCTGTGATTTGGACAGATAACTTCATCTTTTTGAATCTCCCTTCCTTGTCTGTAAAAGAGGACAATAATGCCTGTCCTAATTCCCTTATAAGCTGTCTAGCTGTATATAAATCCTCCTTATTATGAGAAATGGTCAGTGTGGCCCAGAGAAAACTGTGCCGGCTTTCCATTGAGGAAAGAAAACAACCTCTGTGCCAGTGAAAATGCTGCATCCCCTTTAGTCACTTACCCAAGTCCCCTCTGCTCCCTCGAAACACCCCCTGCTAAGTGCCTTAGTGCTGGAAGCAAACCCTGTGGAAATACACCCAAAGGAATAAAAAGCAGAAACCTGTTTGTCATCTAGCTGACTGGCCATCTGACTTCCCCTACTGTGAATATTCGTGCGCCTTTTTCAGCCCAAGATTGATCGTTGTTGTTGACTGTTAAAGAAAAGAGTCTGATGGCATTTGTCCCTAGGATCTGGGTCGGGGGTCAGGGAATGTGGGCAGCTGCTGTGAAATCCACAGTGTGATGCACCCAGCCACTTGCTCCCTGCCTCAGGTGTAGATGTCTCTGATGTACCCAATACACCAGACTGTGAGAGTCCTGGCCACCTGCCTTTTTAAAAAAAGATGATGCTGCAATAAACCTCTCCCTCTAGTCCCTACAAGAGTGTTGCTTTTCCAAATTAAGGCCATGGTCTTTTCTGAACTCACCATAGAATGTCAGACCCATTTCGCAATCACCACTTCATTTGTGACAGTTGAAATTCTCCACTTCAGAGCAGCCCAACTCTGGTGCCTAGGTGGCCCATACAGTGACTGAGCTAGGGAAGACAGCTGGAAACCTGGCGGAGCCTGGCAACTCCAGTCTGCTGGAAGAGCCACTTAGAGAAACAACAGAATGTCACTTAAACACGGAAAGAAAAGTAGTTGCCTTAATAAGCTCATAAAAGATAGCACCCTTTAAGAAAGTAACAAAAGACTTTCTGTTGTTCTTGAAAGAGAATCTGGAGAAATGGCTTTTTTTTTTTTTTTTTGAAGGGCTATAGATTGTATAGAATTCTGGGGGGCTTTTTTGTTTTGTTTTGTTTTTTTGACAATACCATTAATGAGTAGGCTTTCCTTTATTGAAGAATGACACATTTTAATCCCCATGCTTGGAATAAAAATCAGCTTTCTAAAGTTTATATCTCAGATTTTATGGCTTATTCTTAAATTTTTATAAACCACATTATGTGGCACACAGAGTGCTTACTGAACATTTTTTGTTCTGGCAAGTTCATGTGCCTGTTTGCAGGCCTTGGAGCTCTGTGGACAATTCCACAGTAAGTCTGGTGGTCACCTTGCTCCCCATCTGCCTCCTTCTAGCAAGGGTGGGAAGATAACTTTGCCTGTCTCTCCTCTTCTCTCTGACCCCCTCAACGCTTTTCCACTTAAGCAGAGTCCAGAGCGAGGTCACACTCTCTCTTTCTCAGTGAAGCGGGCTCTGTGGAGGAAGGCACACTAGCTCCAGATAAGATCTTGCCTCCACTTGCTCCTGACATGATATCAATTCCAAACTGTAAGGCTTTTCACTTTCCTCATTTGGGAAACGGCATCATTCTTCATCCTCCATACCGCCCTTCCCCCAACATGAAAGAGTCCGTAAAGTGTGCACACTATTGGTGTGTGTAATGTGGAGACTGCGCATTCGTCCACTCACCTAATTTCCCCACCTCCTTGACTCCCCCTTTTACCCTCTACAGCCTGTATCTCACACTGGGTCAGTCTTTAACTAACCAAGTGCCATACAACTAGCCTCTCCCTGCTCTCAGCCCCTCAGTACTCAGCCCCTCAGTACTCAGGCAATGGAAATACTTTGGCCTAATGTACTGGATTTTGGTGCCCCACCCCCCTTTTCAAAACTCTGTTCAAATTCAAACTAGTGGGCTTCCTTTGAAAGTTCCTCTCACCATTTCTCCCCTTCAGACCCACTTTCCTCCTTCTCTTGCCACACTGGGGCTGCTTCTCATTCTACACCAGAGCCCATGTCTGGTCTTCTAGGGCCCACTCGCCCTGATACGGTGACCTTGTGTCCTAGCTCGTGATTGCCTTTCAGAGTACTTGAACCTCATTATCTTATTTTGATCACAGGAAACACGGTAGTCCCTAATTATTTCAGGAAATTGGGTCCCAGAGAGGTTATACATGACCTGCCTCTGTGAGTAAGGCTAGAATATGCCAGAAGCAGAAGGAGAATGTGGTCTTCACTTTGCACTTACCTGTCCACTTCCCTGTCACAAACCTATGATGAGAAGCTCTGGATTCAAACCGAATGGCCTGGGTGGCTTGGCAGACTTACTTCCAGCAACTCTTAACTGGGGATCTCAGCAAACTAACTTAATTCGAGCTAGTCTTAGAAATGAGGTTTTTCTTCCCACCATCTTGAATATTTTCAAATCTCATTTCAGATAATACAACTGTAGCAATAACAAATTACTGCTACTAATTAAAAATATTAATAGTATTGTGCCACTTTATGCATTTAGAGTTCTTAAGTACCTCATGTCATTTTACTTTTCACAACAAAGCTGAAAGATTGTGTTACTAGTTGCTTATTATAGATACCAAGAGAAGTTGAGTAATTTGGTCCCAGGGAAAACAACTGGCTTCAGTGACCCTCATGCTGTCCATTCCTTCCGCTTTCTGTTCCTGTTGACTTACCTGAACCCATCCTTATTTCATAAACTCGGGTCTGTTTTATCATTGACATTAAAATGGCATCAACCAACATTCATTTCAGCTTCTATTGCTTCCTTAATTCGTACACATTCAGTTATGCCAAAATAATTCCACATAGTTTCTCCAACAAACCATAATACACCAGCCCACAACACCTTTCCCACCACCTGCCCTTTCCTGCCACCTGCCCTTCTCCCGTAAGACAAGCTGTGAAAATTCAGATGGCTTTGCTCCTTGTGCAGTATATTATTGCTTATTATAAATTTTACAGATCAGAAACTTAAAGGCAGCAGTCTGTGCAGTGCAGTCAAGCCTGCGTACCTGTTTCCATCAGCATGTCATTTTCTCTTTAGAGTCAAGCTACCCTTGAGTACAAACAGAAATGAAAAATAATAACAACTCTGGCCCTAGTGATGGCGTTCTGCAGTTACAATTCATTTATCATATGAGGGATTCCTAAGCTGCTCATATGTAATAATCTGGGTGGCAGCAGAAGCTTCTTTTCTAGCTCTGCAGGGTTTTATGGGTCCTAGAGTAATCATTTCTGGTTGAGTTAAGTCAAGGGAAGCAGCATGCACTAAATGCTACTAGCTGAGGATGCATGCTCAGTGATTATTTGTTCTGCAGTGGTATGATTTATTTGTTCTTAGCAAGAATTTACTTAAAAATATCAACAGGCTATCAATTACATCCTTTCAAGAGTCAAAAATGCAGATACAGTGCTTCTCTTCAATATGACGCCGAACAGATTGTGTTTCCTAGCAGAGTACCTTCCATAGTTGATAATTTCATAAGCAAACATCTGTATGGGTAATTCACTGTTTATGAGGGATGCTGAATTTGCTAGCTAGGATTTAGGGAACTTGATTTGATAAACTGTAGCATCTTACAAATCTCTTCCTGCCATATGGATCAGGTTTGTAAACACCGACATGGGCACCTCTTTTTGATTGCAGTATGATCTGTGTTTACAGCCTAAGTTATTGCAGTTCTGCTTATTAGGTCTGTGTTTAAGTACACAGTTTTAGCGTGGAAAGGACTTACCAAATATTACAGGATGACCATGTACAGTCCTTGCTATTTTTTTACTTTTAAAGGGGAAACAGTGAAAAAGCCCATCTCAAGAGTGAAAGAGAAAATTGGATCTGGAAGCAAAACTGGTCAGACAATTATGTCTGAAAGGAAATTTGATTATATTATCATAACTATGCAGCATAATCAAGCACCTTTCAGTAGAATTTCTTTGATAAATTTAACCAATAATTAGGCAATTGATTTTATATCCTGTCAAATTAATGTATAAATAATATTCAAATTGGAATCATGCAAACGATTTTCTATATAGCCATCTTAAATACTAATCCTTCCAGGATGATTCAAAAAGCATCTATTCTATTCTGCTGTGGACTTTCAAAATTATAGTTTCTTGAAATAGTAATATAGTTTTCTGTCTAAGAAAGACAACAATTGCTAAATATAATTTAGACTATAATTAATGTTAACATTGATGAAGTCAAATAAATGAACTAACTACTGATTGCACCTCTGCTATTCTGATGACTAGCTCTTACCTAATGACATTGGGAAATATGTAAATTTGTCAGCAGGTGAAAATGCCCTTGACTGGGTAAATTATGTGGAGTACTACCTTTTCTGAAGCTAATTCAAAGCACTAATGGACTTAATACATACTATGCATGTGTGAGGTGAGCTATTCATGGAACCAAATTGGCCCATAAGAGATATTACCCATTATTTGCCTCCCAGTAATCATCTCTTCTTTTCTTATATACAAACCAACTCAGAAGAAAGATGCTAGATTTAATTATAACAACTATTATGTGAACAATATAGGTAAGCCATCCAGTAGGCTTCCAAATGCTCTTAGAGCCTGTCAAGCAGAACAAATATTTTCATGTGGAATCTGAGGGTTTGCAGCTAGTGTATGATGTGAATTTTAAATGATTATCCAGACGTAGTTGGGTAAATGAGTAACATGAGTAACGAGGTGACTGGCCCAGTGAATCATGGGAACCTGTCAAACCTGGGAAATGTCAGGGAAGAGATGATGTCAAATACTAGTAACTTAGCAATTGAGCATTTAGCTGTCCAGGGAGTAAGCAAGAGTAAGCCCTTTAAAATAGCTGAGTAAATATATGAGTTTGTATATATTTGGGGTATGGTATAAAAATAAGCCTACTTTCTGTCAACCTGTTTCTTTTTCTGAATATGGTGATTTATTATTTTCTATTAAATTGAATGAAAGCAGGTGAGAATTTAAGCCACATGTAGAATTTACACCTGCTTTCTCTATCTGGGATGTACTGGGATGGTAATGAAATGATGTATTAGTTTGCCAAAAAGCAGTCTAGGTTATCTGAAAGAAGTAATAGCTTCCAACTGTTGTTTAAGAACCAATCTTTTTGTCCTAGCTGTGTTAGTGGGATTGGGTTGGGAAAACTATTATAATGCAAAGAGGTTAACCATTCTGTTGCATCTGTGTAAAGGTAAAACCAGTGTCTCTGAAAAATGCATGGAGAAAGTAGCCTCTCAAAATCAGTTTGATAGGCATCTTAGAGTTGTAATGAAAGCATCAAGCATGATTTGCTCCACTCTCTTTTTGATCACCAAAAAGTATTATGGAGAATGAGAAAAAGAAATGTAAACTCCATAATTGCTCTAACTAGAAGACATTCATAAGCCAAAGTCACAACTTTGTAAAGATCAAACAGAGAAGAATCCAAGAGATGATGCCACGGTCATAGATCTGGGGCATAGATGATGAGGCACTGATTTTCAGTGGCACATCACAGAAGACAAAAATGATATTGCAATAATGGGAGTGGGCCTAAAGGTTTGTGATGGGAAGTTCTGTGGACCAACTCTGAGACATGCAGATTTTGAGAAGTAGGAAAGGCAAAACTGAATGAGAAGTTACATGATTAATCCACATTTGTGGAAAGCACTTTGTTGCTAAGATAAGATGGAAGAGCCAGATGCTGCTGGAGAGCAGCCTACAGAGCTGATGTCTCATGATAAGGTAGAAGAAAAAGCCCAAGCACTTGGTCACACACCCTGGAATTCAGAAGTGAATGCCTGCTAGTCTGGTATTAAACTATGGCCCCCACTGCCACAAACACATCCTGCAAATAACTTATCCAAGAAGAATGCCTGTCCCTAAAAAAATACCAATAATCAAAAAAGA